>JAQZBX010044879.1:0-21270 GCA_029593785.1 Cabassous unicinctus
GTTCCTCCACAAGGTCAGCTGTAGACGATCAGGCGAACGGCTCACTTCTCTTCTCCTGGGGCCTTCTCTCCAACATCAAAACTCCAACATCAAAACTGCTTCTCAAAAACTGCTTCAACTCTGTTCTTGCCATGCCTTTTATATTTGATTCCCCCCCCCCACCAAGGGGTGGGGCTCAATGCCCTATTGATGTGGCCCAGTCAATGCCCTAATCATAACTTAATCACGCCCAGATTAACAGATCAATTTACAAGCATGATCCAATTATATTTTTGGAATTCATAATTACATCAAATTGCCCAACAGCTACAGGCAGTAATGGGGGAACTGAGGGACAAAGACATGGATAAAAGTCCCGTATTATCAGTAGTTACTTTAAATGTAAATGGATTAAATTCCCCAGTCAAAAGGCAAAGAATGACAGAATGGATTTTTAAAAAAGAGCATGACCCACTATATGCTGTTTATAAGAGATTCACCTTAGATTCAAAGACACAAGCAGGTTGAAAGTGAAAGGATGGAAAAAATATTCCATGCAAATACTAAACAAAACAGAGCTGGGGTAGCAATACTAATAAAAGATAAAATAGACTTTAAGTCAAGAACTGTTACAAGGGACAAATAAGGACACTATATACTGACAAAGGGGTGAATTCAACAAGAAGATATAATAATGATAAATATATATGCAGCTAATAGCAGGCCCCAAAATATATAAAGCAAATATTGACATATTTGAAGGAAGAAATAGGCAACTCTATATTAATACCAGAAGACTTTAATACACCACTCTCAATAATGGACAAAACATCTAGAAAGAAGATCAAGAAGGAAATAGAGACATGAACAATACTATAAACCAACTAGATTTAACAGAAATAGAAAGAACTTCACCCAATAATGGCAAAAAACACATTCTTCTCTAGTGATATGTATCATTCCCTAGCATAGAATCATATGTTAGGTAACAAAACAAGTCTCAATTAATTTAAGAAGATTGAAATCATACACTGTATCTTCTCTGACCATAATGGAATGAAACTAGAAATCAGTAACAGAGGGAGAATTGGAAAATACACAAATATGTGGAATTAAAAAAATACAACACCCTTTAAGATCAATGGGACAAAGCAGAACTTACAAAGGAAATTAGGAGACATCTTAAGATGGAATGAAAACAAAAATACAACATACCAAAACCTATGGGATGTAGCAATGGTAGTGCTGAGAGGGAAATTTATAACTCTAAATGATTACATTTAAAAAGAAAAAAAGATCTCAAATTTGTGACCTAACCTTAAACCTGGAGGAACTATCAAAAGAAGGGCAAACTAAACACAAAGTGAGCAGAAGGAAGGAAACAACAAATGTTATTGTGAAGATAAATAAAATAAGAGAATTTGAAAATAATAGAAAGAATCAATGAAACCAAAAGTTGGTTCTTTGAAAGATCAATAAAATGGACAGAACTTTAGCTAGACTGAAAAGAAAAAAAAGAGAGACAAGACAAAAACAGCTAAAATCAGAAATGAAAGGGTGGAATTACTACCAAACCCACTCAAGTAAAAAAGGATTAAAAGAGGATATTATGAACAGTCATATGTGAACAAATTAGACAACCTAGATGAAATGAACAAATACTTTGAAGCACACAAACTACCTACATTGAAGCAAGAAGAAATATAAGATCTCAGCAGATGAATAACAAATAAAGAGATTGAATCAGTAATCAAACACCTCCCAAAAGGAAAAGTCCAGGACCACATGATTTTACTGGTAATTTTACCAAATATTCAAAGAAGAATTAATATCAATCCTACCCAAACTCTTCCAGAAAATTAAAGAGCAGAGACAATTCCCAATTCAATCCATGAGGCCAACATCATCTTAATACCAAAACCAGTTAAAGATACCAGAGTAAAAGAAAATTACAGACTAATATTCTTTATGAATACACATGTAAAAATCCTCAACAAAATATTAGCAAACCTAATCCAGCAGCACATTAAAAGATTTATACACCAGGATCAACTGGGCTTTATTGCAGGAATGCAAGGTTGGTTCAATAGAAGAAAATTAATTAATGTCATACACCACATTAAGAGAACAAAGGAGAAAAAAACATAATTATTTCAATTGGCAAAGAAAAGAAATTTGAAAAAACCCAGCATCTGTTCTTGATTAACACACTCAGAAAACAAGTAATAGAAGGAAACTTCTTCTATGTGAAAAAGAACATACATGAAAAATCCACAGCTAAAATTATAGTCAATGGTAAAAGACTGAAAGTCTTCCCCCTGAGTTCATGAACAAGACAAGGATGCCCACTGTCACTACAGTATAAGAACATTATACTGGAAGTTCTAGCAAAGCAATTAGCAAGAAAAATAAATAAAAAGCATCCAAATTAGAAGGGAAAAAGTAAAATTTTCCCTCTTTGCAAATGACATGATCTGTATAGGACTAAATCCATTAAAAATCCACAACAAAAATACTACAGCTAATAAACAAATTCAGCAAAGTGGCAGGGTACAAGATTAACATGCAAAAACCAGAGGTGTTTGTATGCACTAATAGTGAACTATCTGAAAAGGAAATCAAGAAAAACATTCCATATACAATAGCAACTAAAAGAATCAAATATCTAGGAATAAATTTAGCAAAGGATGTACAACACTTGTACATGGAAAACTATAAAACATTGCTGAAAGAAATTAAAGAAGACCTAAATAAATGGAAGAATATTCTGTGTTCATGGATTAGAAGGCTAACTATTGTTAAAATGTCAATTCTACCCAAAGCAATTTACATATTCAATGCAATCCTAATCAAAATTCCAATGGCCATCTTTGCAGAAATGGAAAAGTCAGTCATCTAATTCATATGGAAGGTTAAGGGCCCTAAATAGCCAAAAACATCTTCAAAAAGAAAAACAAAGTTGAAGGACTTATACTTCCTAATTTTAAAACTTATTATGAAGCTACAATAATAAAAACCATATGGTACTGGCATAAGGACAGACATAGACCAATGGAATTGAATTGAGAATACAGAAATAAGCCCTCACTTTTATAGCTAATTGACAAGAATGCCAAGTCCACCTAATGGAGAATGAATAGTCACTTCAACAAATAGTGCTGGAAAACTGTATATACTCATGCAAAAAATATGAAAGTGGACACCTACTTCATACCATATACAAAAATTAACTCGAATGGATCAACAACATAAATATAAGGACTAAAACTATAAACTTCCTAGAAGAAAACATAGAGAAACATCTTGAGGACCTTGTATTAAGCAATGGCTTTTAATCTTGACAGAAAAGCATGAGCAAAAGAAAAAAAACGGGGCGTCATCAAAAATTTTTTAAAGTGCACAATAATGGACATTATCAATAAAGTGAAAATACAACTACAGAATGGAAGAAAATACTTGGAAATCATATGTGGTGGTCTGAAGATGCATGAACCCCAGAAAAACATGTTCTTAAAGTTAATCCATTCATGTGGATGTAAACTCATCCTCAAAGTAGGACCTTTTGATGAGGCTACTTCCGTTAGTTAAGGTATGACCCACATCACTCAGGATAGGTCTTAATCCTCTTACTGGAGTCCTGTATAAATAGAATGAATACAGAGAGAGAAAGCCATGGAAGAAAGAAATGAAAATCAATGAAACCTGGAAGAGAAGAAAGAGACCAGCAGGTGCTGCCATGTGCCTTGTCATGTGGCAAAGGAACCAAGGACCTCTGGCAGCTGGTCTTCAGGGAGAAAGCATCACCTTGACGATGCCTTGATTGAGACATTTTTCCAGAGTTTAACCATAAGCAAATAAATTCCCATTGTTCAAGCCAAACCATTTCATGATATTTGCTTTAAGCAGCCAAGGAAATCAAACAGATTTTGGTACCAGAAGAGTGGGGTGCTGCTACTGCAAATACCAAAAACATGTCAACAGCTTTGGAATTGGGTAATAGGTAGAGGCTGGAAGAATTGTGAAGTGCTTGATAGAAAAGGCCTAGATTGCTTTGAAGAGACTGTTGGTAGAAATATGAACACTAAAGGTATTTCTGATGAGGCCTTAGACAGAAATTATGAATGTGTTATTGGAAACTGGAGGAAAGGTGATCCTTATTTTAAAATGGCAGAGGACTTGCCAAAATTGACTCCTGATGTTAAACAGAAGGCAGAATTTGAAAGCGCTGAGCTTGGATATTTAGCTGAGGATATTTCCAAAGATGTGTGGAAATTGCTGCCTGGTTCCTCCTTGCAGCTTATAGTAAAATGCAAGAGGAAAAGGATAAGGTGAGAACTGAATTCCTGGGTACAAAGAAACCAGAAATTGATGGTTTGGAAATTCTGAGTTTCTGGAAAGTAAGTCCCGAGAGCATAGGACTCTATGTGAGGGTTTAAATGGACATGGATCCAGTCAGCCATTTCAGTGCAAGTCAGGATTGGAGGTGCAAGTTATCCAGGAAGAATCTGTTGAAAGTCCTACTGTCTGACGGATTGGACCCCTGTGTCATGCAAAACCGACAAGTTTTTTTTTTTGTGAGATCTGTATGAACAGAACCACTGCCAGCCTGGACTAAAAGGGACAGTGTGGCAACTTGACATTATTTATGAATTCCGCCCCCCCTCCCCCCAAAAAAGATTATGTTTATAAACTGGTCTGCTCCTCTGGCTGTGAGCCCCTTTGATTGTATTAGATTCACCTGAGATATCTTTGATTAAATTACCTGTTAAGATTAGGGTTTTGAATCTACCACATCAGTAGGGCATGACTCAGGGTTGAGTCCTTGCCCCCTTTGGACACTCACTCAGGAAGACACACAGAAGCAGACACAAGAAGAGAGAAAGAACTTTGTTCTTTCACCTGATAGTTTGCAACTGAAGAACAGAGCAGCTGAGCAGCTGAGAAGTCTCCAAAGAAATGAGCCTCATGTCAGCCTAAAGCTGAGATTGGAAGAAGCTGGGACCATGGAGCTTTAAGAGGAAGAAGGTCAGAGAGACCAGGCAGAGATCACTCACTGTCTTGCTTCAACATGTGGCAGCTGACTTTGGTGAGAAAGTACCTCTTATGATACCTTGGGCTCTTTACGGCTTTGTAACTGTAAGCTTTTACCCCAAATAAATACCCTTTATAAAATCCAACAGATTTCTGGTACTTTGCATTAGCACCCCTTAGGCTGACTAATACAAACAGATTGGAGGGAAAAATCACTTCAAGGCAGGACCATTGAAAGCTGAGGTCTGAACTGAAGACATCTTCTTGGGCCAAGGGAGTAGATCCACCCATGTGTGTGGACAGGGTGAATATGTCCTGGCACTTGGAGTGAGCAAGCCTTCTACCCCATTGTTTAGGAAGAATACCACCACCCAGTTTTCTCAGATGCCCCAAGGATTGTGGAGAGTCTGGCCAACACTCCAATGCTTGTCAAGGATGGAACCAGTGCCCTGGCATTCCAGGAGAGGCTGGCCACCATTCCTATGTTTGAAAAGGGTAGACCTTCCACCACAGTGTTTGGGAAGAGCATGGCCACTGCACAAGCACTTGGAAAGGTTGGAGCTTCTCCTCCATTAAGCCCAGAGGGCAAAACATCATTCCATGGATGACCCTCAGACCTTGAAATCTAAAGGAGTATGCCCTGCTGGACTTCAGAATTGTCTGGGACCCGTGACCCCTGTTATCCTTCCAATTTCTCCCTATGGTTATAGGGATGATATGCCTGTCTCTCTTTTGTATATTGGAAGCAAATGGGTTTCATGGGTCCACAGATGGAAGGGAATTGTGCCCCAAGACAGACAACACCTATAACTGATTTTGATGAGACTTTAATGGTTAGTATTGTTACTGAAATTTAATTAAAATTAGAAAGCTTAAAAAATAAAACGTGATATATCACTGTGATGGTTAAGTTCATGTGTCAGCTTGACCAGGTTACGGTGGTCAGTTGTTTAGTCAAGCAAACACTGGCTTGTTACTGTGAGGATATTTGTAGATGGATCTGAATAATCAGTCAATAGATTGCATCTATGGTTGATTACACATCTACAATAAACTAAGGAGACTTCCTGCAACAAGAGAGGTCTCATCCAATCATTTGAAGGTCTTCAAGAGAGAAATAAGAATCTCAGCAGTCAGAAAGAAGAATTTCTATCTCTGCTTCAGCCAGCAAGCTTCTCCTGGAGAATTCATTGAAAATCTTCATCAGAGTTCCCAGTTTGTGGTCTGCACTATGGAATTCAGACTTGCTCATTCCCAAGTCACATGAGCGAATTTCTATAATAAATCTCACCTCTGTGTTTTCTTTCTGCTGTTGTACTATACCTACATGGCCATCTGGACGTTACAGGGCACAACCAATGATTGCAATAACCATCGCTAAAGGCAGTCATAGGTCAAGAAGTTTTCAAATTCTCAATTATATTTAAATGTGAAGGATTATTACATTATACTATACTATAATATTATTATTAATAATTATTATTATTATGGCTATAGCTTGGTTTGTATCAGTGTAGAATTCCTCCAGAGGGCAAATGGTTAGAGGCACATTTTGCAGTTTAACTTGCTGAATCCAGAAAAATTTCTTAGTTTTCACGCCCTGGGCTTGTCTCCCAACTGCTTTACCAGGAATGCCCTAATACAGTTTTGTGGAATGAGTTATACTGCACAAGCTTGACAGGTAAAGAAAATGTTTCCAAATAGAGTAAGCCTTAAGTGTTAAAGCTAGGATAGTTATGAGTCATCTAGTGCAGAGCTGTACAATAGAACTTTCTGTGATAATCAATATGTTTTCTATATCTACATTATCCTATATGGTAGCCACTAGCCACATATGGCTAATGAGTACTTTAAATGTGCCTAGAGTGACTGAGAAACCTAATTTTGGATTGTATATGATCTTAATTTAAATTTGAATATAGTCACATGAAGCTAGTGGCTACCATACTGAATAGCATAGATTTAAGTCAAAGTTTCTTAGTCTGGGACCCATAGACCTAGTGTCCAAGGATGGCCTAAAGTTAAAGATGCATAAAATCCCTTAAAATTGTATGTGAAATATTGAGTATGCAAAACAACACTATTCATTTTTCAATAATACTTAGTTATCAAGGAATAAATATTAAATAAATTAAGGGGCTGTCTGTGGAGGAAGGCCTGTGAATGGCATGAAAATGGGGATGGGAGTTTAAAGTAAAAATAAAGTAAGAGAACGGCTTTGCACAGACCAGAAATGATATTGTGCCATGCACTGAAGAGTATAGTAACTCAATTATTTGTACCCAAGGTACTAAAATGAAAGTAAAAAAAAAATTATGCACACATTTCAAGATCAGACTTATCTTTCATAAAATTCTCAAAGGAGTCCAAATCTCCCACCAAAATGCCAAGAATCACTGGATCAGGGAAGAATACTCTCAGAATGGAAGGGATGGAATGTGGATTGGTCTAAATAATATAATAGAAGACATTTTACCTGGCAGTTGGGATTGGCAGTTGGCTGGTTAACCAAGAAAGTGAGGAATTTTATTTTACAGTGAGAAACCTTTTAAAAATGCCCATATATTTTAAATATTTTATTTTAACTTACATAAAAATACATTCCATTGTCTTTGCCAGACTTTTGGTGTGGAGCCAAGGACTTTTCTTTGTGAATGAATCTGTTGATTAGAGTTCTGCACTAATTTTTTTCCATAAATCAGACCCATAATGCATCTGCTGATTTTTGGTTTGTTTTTCTAAATAGAACAAGAATATAAAGACACTTCTGAAGCAATGTGAGTGCAGAATTCTAGATTTTCACAATTTCCCCCAAAATATTTATCTAGCCCATATCTAATTCAAAACAATTTTTAGCAATTTTAATTATTAAATCTTTTAAAAGAAAGAAACTTAATTTTCATAAAAAACAACCTCTATATCTCTCTTCTCTCGAATTGTCACCAGTTGTGATAGGCAGAATAATGAGCCCCCTGTGGCAGTTTGAGTTTATTTATGAATTCCAAAAAAAGAGATTGTGTTTGTAAACTGGTCTGTTCCTCTGGGCATGATGCCCTTTGATTGATTTAAATTCAAAGGCTTTATGATTACTTGATTAAATCAAGATTAGGGCTTTGATTCAACCATGTCATTAGGGCATGCAGGGTTGAGTCCCAGTCCCCTTGGTGGGCTATATAAATGGACGCTCAATCAAGAACACAGAAAAGTAGATACATAGAGGAGAACACAGAGGAAGAGACAGCTCTTCATGACAGAGGCTGCGGGAAGAGAGATGACCCTAATAGTTTGCAGCTGAAGAGAACAGGCAGCTGAGAGGCCCTGAGAGATGAGCCTTATGCCAGCCTACAGCTGAGATCAGAAGAAGCTGGGACCATGGAGCCTTAAGAGGAAGAAGGCAGGCTGAATCCTTGCAGACATTGCCTACCATCTTGCTTCAACACGTGGCAACAGAGTTTGGTGAGGAAGTGACTTGAGTTGGACTCTTAAGGGCCTTGTAACTGTAAGCTTCCACCCCCAAATTAATACCCTTTATAAAAACCAACAGATTTCTGGTACTTTGCATCAGCACCCCTTTTGGCTGAATAATACACCCCCAAAGAAGTCCATGTGCTAATCCCTGGAACCTGTGAATATGTTAGCTTAAATGGCAAAAGGAACTTTGAAGATGTAGTTAAATTAAGGATCTTGGTATGGGAAGATTATCCTGGATTATCCACATGGGCCCAAAGTAATTACAAGGGTCCTTGTGGAAGAGGGAGGCAGGAGAGTCAGAGATAAATTTGAAGATGCTCACTGCTAGCTTTGAAGGTAGAGAAAGGGGCCATGAGCCAAGGAATGCGACACTGGAAAGGCCAAGAGAACAGATTCTCCTCTAGAGCAGGGGTTCTTAACAAGGGACTTGTGAGCTTGAATTGAAATTCAAAATAACATTATTCTTGTGGGGACATTTTGGTGCAGGTGTGATATATTTATTAAATAATACACAGTGTAGCAGTTTGGATTATGTTTGTAAACTGGTCTGTTCCTCTGGGCATGATTAAATTATGATTAGAGCTTTGATTGGGCCATGTCAGTAGGGTGTTGAGTCCCTGCCTCTTGGTGGGTGGGGACTCACAGATAAAAGACATGGCAAAGGACACAGTTGGAGTTTTGATGCGGGAGTTTTAATGCTGGAGCCCGGGGAAGTAAGCACATGGAGGAGCTTGGTCGTGAGGAAGGAGGGAATGCCCCAGGAAAAGAGACGAGCCATTTACCTGATAGTCTACAGCTGGCCTTGTGGAGAGACGCAAACCTGAGCCCAGAGAGAAACAAGCCCCGGGAAGAGAGGAACCCAGGGAGCCTGGACTCTTTGCAGATGTCTGCAGCCATCTTGCTCCAACATGTGGCAACGAACTTTGGTGAAGGAAGTAACTTATGCTTTATAGCCTGGTAACTGTAAGCTTTTACCTCAAATAAATACCCTTTTATAAATGCCAACCCATTTCTGGTATTTTGCATTAGCACCCCTTTGGCTGACTAATACACACAGTATTGTGTGGACTTAGTAAGGGGTCCATGGTTTTCACCTAACTGGCAACAAAAAAGGTTAAGAGCCCCTGCTCTAGAGCCTGCAGAAGAAACACGGCCCTGCTGACACTTTAAATTTAGCCCAGTGAAATCCATTTTGAACTTCTGACCTCCAGTAAGATAAATAAATTTGTTTACTTTTAAGCCACTGAGCTTTTGGTAATTTGTTACAACTATAGGAAACTAATACTAAGAAATCAGTTTACATAATAATTACATTAATTATAAATGTAATGTGCATAAACTGGTTTGGGAAAAAACACAAGTGACCCTTGGAAAACATATACCTTAACTTTTGAGCTAGAATTCTACAGATGAATGAGTGAGGTGTACTAGCAATGATTATTCAGGATGCTGTGAGCACAGTCAATATGTTTTATGGGAAATGAAGAGCATTTGTTAATCTAGCCAACCAATCTCTTAATCCACAAAGAGAGTATCTATTTTATATTTATCGACTAATTTTTATGACGCAATTACTATACTCTAGGCACTGTGCTAATCTTTTTACAACAAGTCTGTAAACAGATACTCTTTAAGTTTCAGGGGCTAAAACAAATACCATACAATGACTGGCTTAACAACAGGAATTAATTGGCTCACAGGTTCACATCCTAGAAGGCTTACTTCCTCCTGGGGTTTGTATATCGTCTGGCTGGCCACCAGTCTTTGGGGTTCCTTGGCTTTTTTGCCACATGGCAATGCACAGGCAGTGTCTTCTCCTTTTTCTTCCAGGTTCCATTGACTTCCAGCCTCTGGCTGCTCCCCATGGCTTCTCTTTCTGGGTCCAATTTCCTTTGCTTATAGGGCTTCCGCCATAGTGGAACAAGGCCCACCCTGATTCAATTTGGACATATCATGCCTAATAACATCTTCAAAGGTGCTATTTACAAATGGATTCACATCCACAGGACTAGGAGTTAGGACCTGAACATGCCTTTTGTGGGGGACATGATGAAATCTCTGACAGACACTGTTATCAATTCCATTTTACCAATGAAGAAACTTAAATTCAGAGCCCTTAAGTAACTTGTCTCAGACATTACAGCTAGTAAAATTGCAGACTTACTAGTCAACATTTGAACTATGATCCATCTGATTCCAAAGCCTAGTCTTTTAAGGTCCCTTTCGAACCTGAGTTTCTATATTTCTCAGATGTCAATTCAAGCCTCTTATTTTACAGATGAAAAAACTATAATGAATCTAATCAATTCTGGCTCTATAATTGTAGTAGGCAAGCTCTCAGTAGGAAATAAATAGAGTAATCAAACTGGGTAATTAAAAGGGAATTCTTTTCACAAAGAAGCATTGTAACACACACTCAAGAACATACCTTAACTCAAGAATACATCAAGTAAGGCAAAATGGAGCTTATTCTACCTAGGGAAAGAAGGCAAATAAGATTCCATGACAATGACATGATTTCTATCCCCACATTGCAGTAACAGGGTAATAATACCCACTCTTTTCCTGCTGGAGTGGAGTCTCAAAAAGCTAAAACACATCACTTAAATAAGAACCACAGTCTCACAACACCTAAAATGTCCAAGTTTCAATTGAAAATAACTAGCATATCAAAGACCATAATGACCTCAAACTGAAAGAAAAATAAACAATCAATAGATGCAAACTCTGAGATAACAGAGATGTTAGAATCACCTGACAGTAATTCTAAATCAGCTACTGTAAAAATGCTTCAATAAGCAATTACAAACATGCTTGAAACAAATGGAAAAAAAAAAAAAAAACAAATCTGACAAAGAAATAGAATACATAAAGAACCAAACGGAAATTTTAGAATTGACAAATACAACAAACAAAGTAAAATCTCAAGGGATAGGCTCAACAGCAGAATGGAGGGGATGGGGGAAATAATCAGGAAACCATAAAATATTACAATACAAATTACTTGGTCTGAAGTACAAAGAGAAAATGAATGGGAAAAAGATGAGCAGAGCCTTGGGCACATATGGGACTATAACAAAAGATTTAACATTTGTGACATAAGAGTCCCAGAAAGAGAAGAGAAAGAGGGCAGGGCTGAAAAAGTACTCAATGAAGAAACAGCTGAAAAATCCCCAAACTTGGAAAAAGACATAAAACTATAGATTCAAGAAGGTAAGTAAACCCAAAACAGGATAATAGCAAAGAAATCACACCAAAATACAGCATAGTCAAACTTCAGAAAACTAAAGACAAAATAAATTCTTGAAAGCAGTGAAAGGGAAATAACATCTTACCTACAGAGGAAAATGCAATTCAAATTCAATTAAAATGATAGTGGATTTCTTGTAAGAAACATGGAGGCCAGAGGAGAGGCACAACATTTTTCAAGTGCAGAAAGGAAAAAATTGCTAACCCAAAGCCCTTTATATCCAGTGAAAATATCCTTCATGAATGAAGGAGACATCAAGATATTCTCAGATGAAGGAAAACTAAAAATATTAGACAACAGCAGATATACCCTAAAGGAGTGAAGTAGTTCTCTAAACAGGAAGGAAACAATAAAAGAAGAAATCTTGTAACATGGAAAGAGGAAAAATATTGGTAAATACAGTAGACTTTCCTTCTCCTTTTCGTCTTCTAAATTATATCTGACAGTTGATGCAAAAATCAAAACCTACCTAATGTGTTTTTAAATGCATGTAAAAGAAATATTTAAGACAATTAATTATATTATAAGGGGCAGGGTGGGGATGTAAAGGGAAGTAAGGTTTCTATACTTAACTTGAATTGGTAAAAAGACAAAAACAATTGACTGTGATAAGTAATGTACAAACAATAATCCCCAAGGCATTTTGGAGGCAGTGAAACTATTCTGTGTGATACTGTAATTGTGGACACATGACATAATGCATTTGTCAAAACCCATAGACCTGTACAACACAAAGAGTGAACTCTAATGTAAACTATGAACTTTAGTTCATAATAATGTAGCAATATTAATTCATCTATTGTAACAAAGTTACCAAGTTAATGTTAAATATTAATATTAGGAGACACTGTCAAGATGAGTGGGTAAATGGGAACTATTTGTACTTTCTGGACAAGTTTTCCGTAAACTTAGAACTTCTCTAAAAAATAAAGCCTATTAAAAATAAATATATTTTTAAAATTTATTTTAAAAATTTAAATCAACATAAAATAAAATAAATTGGCAGGCTTAAGCCCTATCATATCAATAATTACATTAACTGTAAAGTCTAAATACACCCCCTTAAAAGTCTGAGTTGGCAGAGTGGATTTTAAAATATGACCTACATATTATATAATGATATAATCAGGTTGAAAAGCATAAGCATTGAAAAAGATATGTCATGCAAAAATTAATAAAAAGAAAGCAAGAGTGGCTTCATTAATATCAGTTAAAGAAAATTATAGGAACAGAAAAAGACATCATATAATAATAAAAGGTTTAATCCACAAAGAAGACAAAGCAATCCCAAATGCATGTGTACCAAACAGAGCTACAAAATATGTGATTAAAACATTGGCAGAACTGAAAGAAAAAAATAAACAAGTCCACAATTATAGGTGGAGACTTCAGCATCCCTCTCTCAACAATTAAGTGAACAACTTAACAGAACATCAACAAGGACCTAGAAAAGCTCAACAACACCATTAACCAACAAGATCAAGTTAGTGTTTATAGAACACTCAACCCAACAACAGCAAAATAAACTTTCTTTTCAAGTGCCCATGAGATATACCATGATAGACCACATCCTGGGTCATAAAACAAACCTCAGCATATTTAAAGACATGAAATCACACAGGGTGTATTCTTCCACCTCAGTGGAGTCAAACTAGAAATCAATAACAGGAAGGTAAAAGGAAAATCTCCAAACACCTGGAAACTGAACAGCCCACTTCTAAATATTTCATGGGTCAAAGAGGAAATCTCAAGGGATTAAAAAAAAAAAAAAAAAAAAAAAAAAAAAAAAAAAAAAAAAAAAAAAAAAAAAACATTGAAACGAATTAAAATGAAAATACACAATATCAAAATTTGTGGGACACAATTAAAACAGTGCTGGATGAGAAACTTATAGCACTAAATGCACAGATTAGAAAAAATGAAAAGGCTCAAATCACTAATCTAAGCTCCTAAACCCAAGACCTAGAAAAATAAGAGAAAAATAAACCCAAAGCAAGCAAATGACAGAAATAATAAAAATAAGATCCAAAATCAATTAAATAAAGCAGAAAAGCAATAGCAAAAATCAATGAAACAAAGAGCTGGTTCTTTGAAAAGATCAATAGAATGGACAAACCTTTAGCAACATTGACAAGGAAAAATGAGAGAGGACATAAATTACCAATACCATGAATGAATCAGGAGATATAACTAAATACCAGGCAGCCATCGAAAGAATAACAAGGAAATCCTATGAACAACTCCAAACACAAAATTTGACAACTTAGATGAAATGGACCAATTTCTCAAAAACACAAACTACTGTAACTCATCCAATACGAAATATATCATTTGACCATCCCCCATAACTATTAAAGAAATTAAATTTATTATTTAAAAACTTCCCAAAACAGAAATCTCCAGATGGAGGTCACATTGGGGAAATTCTACCAAATGTTTAAAGACAAATTAACACCAACTCTATACAATCTCTTTAAGAAAACAGAAGAGAAGGGAACACTTCCCAATTCATTTTATGAAATTAGTATTACTCAGAAACCAGAACCTAACAAAGACAATACAAAACAAGAACAAAAACAAGAAACACTACAGCTCAATATCCCTCATGAACACAGAGGCAAAGTCCGGAACAAATTATTAGCAAACCAAATCCAACAGCATTTAAAAAGAATTATACACCATGTTCGCGTGGGATTTATTCCAAGTATGAAAGCCTGGTTCAATATTTGAAAATCAATAAATGTAATCTACCATATTAACAGGCTAAAGAAAAAACACATAATCATATCAATTGATGCAGGAAAAGCATTTGACAAAGCCCAATATCCATTCATGATAAAAACTCTCAGAAAAATAGGAATAGAGGGGAAGTTCCTCAACTTAATAAAAAGCAGCTACAAAACACCTATGGCGAATATTACACTTAATGGTGAAAGACCAAATGATTTTCCCCTAAGCTTGGGAACAAGGCAAGAATGTCTGCTCTTACCACTTTTAACATAGTCCTGGAAGTTCTAGCCATACAATAGGCCAAGAAAAAATAAATAAAAGGCATACAGATCAGAAACGAAGAAACAAAACTGTCCCTATTTACAGAGGACATAATTTACTACATAGAAAATCCTAAGAATTTACAAAAAAAAAGGAAAAAACCTCCTAGAACTAATAAATAAGTTCAACAAGGTCACAGGATACAAGATAAATATACAAAACATACAAAACTTAATTGTATTTCTATATACTAGAAATGAATGCCTAGACACTGAAATTTAAAATATAAGACCATTTAAATCACGCACATAAGGCGATTGCCTAAGTAAATGTTCTTGTTCATAGGAAATGCACACAGAAGTATTAAGTGTTCCAAGGGGTATAATGTATGCAACCTGCTTTCAAATGTTCAGAAAATGAAAGATGGAGATAGACGAAGGGAAGGAGGGGGGAAGGAGGGAGGGAGGGAAGGAAGGAAAAAAGAGAAAGAAAGAAACAGAAAAGGTGGCAAATGTTAAAATTGGTGGATCTGGGTTTCTGACTATCTGGCGGTGGCAGTATATGGCGTTCTCTGTATAGGGTTTGTACTATTTTTCCAACTCTCCTGTAAACTTGAAATTGTTTCAAAATAATAAGTTAAAAAATAAATATAGCAAAACATGTACAGGATTTGTATGCTAACATCTACATAATGGTGATGAAAGAAATCAAAGAAATTTTAAACAAGTCGATTTAAAAACCCACAGATTGCCAAACCCAACATAGTAAAGATGTCAATTTTCCCCAAATTGAGGTGAAGGCTTAACACAATTCCTATCAAAATTCCAGCAAGATTTTTTGTAGATGTAGACAGACTATTCTAAAATTTACATGGGAAGGCAAAGGAATTAGGATTGCTAAAACAATTGTGAAAAAGAAGAATACATTGGGAGAAATCAGTATACCCAATTTCAAGATTTGTCCTATAGCTACAGTAATCACAGCTGTGTAGTATTAGTAAAGGGACAGACACAGAAATCAACAGAACAGGACAGAGAACCCAGAAAAGACGCATACAGCTTTGTTCAACTGACTTTTGACAGAAGTGCAAAGGCAATGTTATAGAGGAAAGATAGCCTTTTAACAAGTGGTCTGGAGCAATTGGACATCCCTAGCGTGCACACGCACACACACAAATGAGCCTTGATCTAATTACAAAAATTAACTCAAAATACATCATGGGCCTTGTTGCAGTTTGGTAGTTTGATGTAATTATGAATTCCAAATACATATATTGGATCATGCTTGTAAACTGATCTGCTAATCTGGGCATGATTAAGTTATGATTAGGGCATTAACTGGGCCACATCAGTAGGGCGTTGAGCCCCACCCCTTGGTGGGGCGGGAATCAAATTTAAAAGGCAAGGCAAAGGACAGAGGGAGCAGTTTTGATGTTGGAGTCTTGAGCTGGAGCCCCAGGAAGTAAGAGAGCTTGGCCATGAGGAAGGAGAGAAGGCCCTGGGATAGAGACAAGCAATTCACTTGATAGTCTACAGCTGGCCTTGTGGAGAGAGGCAAAGCCTAGAGAGCCTCATAGTCTACAGCTGACCTTGTGGAGGAAACAGAGGAGCTTAAGCCCAGAGAGAAACGCAGTCCCAGGAAGAAAGGAACCCAAGAAGCCTGAACCCTGGCAAACATCCGCAGCTGTCTTGTTCCAACACGTGGCAATAGACTTTGGTGAGGGAAGAAACTTATGTTTTATGGCCTGGTAACTGTGGACTTCTACCCCAAATAAATACCCTTTATAAAGACCAGCCGATTTCTGGTATTTTGCACCCCTTTGGCTAACACAGGCCTAAACGTAAAATGTAAAACTACAAAACATTCAAGACGAAAAAGGAGAAAATCCTCATCAGGATCTAGGGCTTGGCACAGAATTCTTAGACTTGATACCAAATGCACAATTTATAATGGAAAATGGATAAATTGAAATTCATCAAAATTAATGTAAATTAACATGAAATGGTATAGCCACTCTGGAAAAGTTTCGCATTTTCTTATAAAACTAAACACGCAAGGAAGCGGATGTTGGCTCAAGTGATTGGGCTTCCGTCTATCATATGAGAGGACCCAGGTTCAATCCCTGGGGCCTCCTGGTAAAGGAAGCGGATGTTGGCTCAAGTGATTGGGCTTCCGTCTATCATATGAGAGGACCCAGGTTCAATCCCTGGGGCCTCCTGGTAAAGGTGAGCCAAGCCTGCATAGCACAGCAAGATGATGACACAACAAAAGAGAGACGCAGGGAGAGTCAAGGCGAGACCCAACAGAAACCAAGAACTGAGGTGGCGCAAGTGACAGGGTACCTCTCTCCCACATCGGAGGTCCCCAGGATCAAATCCCGGTGAAGCCTAGAGGAGAAAAACAAGAAGAGAAGACAAAAAGAAACAGACACAGAAGATCACACAGCGAATGGACACAGAGCAAACAGCAGGGGGAGGGGGAGGGGAGGGAGGAAAAAAAAACTAAACACTCAAAACATCATGTTAAGAGGATTAAAAGACAAGCTACTATTTGGGAGAAAATATTTACAAAGTACATATCTAGCAAAGAACTAATATCTAGAATATATTCAGAAGCTTCCAAACTCAACTGTAAAAAACAAACAATGCAATTAGAAAATGGGCAAAAGACATGAAGAAACATTTCACCAAAGAAGATATACAGATGGCAAATAAACACATGAAAATGTATACAACATCATTAGCCATTAAGGAAAGGCAAATTAAAACCACAATGAGATATTGCTACACATCTATCAGAATGGCTAAAATCAAAAATAGTGATAACACCAAAGGCTGGCAAGGATGTGATAAACTGTCACTTAGACATTGCTGGTGGGAATACAAAATGGCACAGTCACTCTGGAAAACAGTTTGACAGTTTCTTATAAAAGAGAAATGAAGACAGACATTCACACAAAAATCTGCACACAAATGTTTATAGCAGCTTTATTCATAATAGCCAATAACTGGGAACACCCCAGATGTCCTTCAGTTGGTAAATGGTTAAATTGTGGTATATTCATAGTATGGAATGCTACTCAGCACTGAAAAGGAACAAACCATTGACACTTGCAACAACCTGGATGAATTTCTAGAGAATTCAGCTGATGAAAAAAGCCAATTGCAAAAAGTTACATATTGTATGATTCCATTTATATAACATTCTCAAAATGACAAAATTATAGAGAGGAAACACAGATTAGTGGTCACCAAGGGTTAAAGAGGGGGTGGAGACCAGTGGGCAGTGGGTGTGGCTATTAAGGGCAACATTAAGAACCTGGTGGTGATGGAAACGTTCTGTATCAGTGTCAGTATCCTGGTTATGATATTGTCCTATAGTTTTGCAAAATGTCACCACTGGAGGAAACTGGGTAGAGGGTACACAGGATCTCTCTGCATTATTTCTTGCAACGGCATGTGAATCTACAATTACTACTGTCTTAATTTCCCAGCTGCTTTGACAAAGTCCACATAATAACTGGCTTAACCCATGGAAATTTATTGGCTCACAGTTTTGAGGCTAGAAGGCTTGCTTCCTCTGTAGTTGGTAGCGTTTGGTGCTGGCTTGCCATAAACCTTGGCGTTCCTTGGCTTGAATCCCTGCCTCTTGTCCCAGGGAGCTGTCCTCTCCTTTCTCTTCTAGTTCCACTGACTTTCTGCTGCTGGCTTCTCCTTGTGGCTTTTTCTGACTGTTTCTGAATTTCTTCTGCTTATAAAGGACTCCAGTAACCTGATTAAGACCCTCTCTCATTCAGCTGGGGCCACATCTTAAGTAAAAATAAATATCTTCAAGAGGTTCTACTTACAATGGGTTTATACCCACAGCAATGCAAAGAAGGTGTGTCTTGGAGGACATAATTCAACATACCACAACCACAAAATGTAATGTTTTATTAAAAAATAGTAACCAAGAATGCATTTGATTTTAGTAAAGGCAATGCAATAAAAATACTTCTATCATTTACAAAATGAGAAAATCAGTGGTAACACCTGGCCCAAACGTTTCCCAGCAGTGACCTTCTACCTCCCTACTTGCTTCATTTTTACACCCTATCTCAAAACTACATTGGGAAAAGTCAGACAATTAAATAAATCAGTGTTAAATGGCTTCTTCCATTTCACCTATAGATGCAAACCTTTGGCAGATTTGCATCTTCCTTTACCTAATAAGAATTTTCTCTACAAAGAGCTTACTAGTCCACATTGATTGTGCCCTTTCAGAGGTAAAAGAGTAGGCTGGAACTCTACATTGTTGAGGAAGAAAAGGTTAACAGTAATAAGTATGTGCTGAGTGTTTGCTGTGAGCCAGGCACAGTTCCAACAGTTTTTACATCTTAACTCATTTAATCTTTTCAACAAGTAGGCATTATTATTATTACTCCCATTTTGCCATATGAAGAAAATGAAGCTCAGAGCCTTAAGTAACAGAGCTAGTGCATAGCACAGCCAGGATTCCAAGTTAGGCTTTGGGCTCCAGAGCCCTGACTCTGGTCCACCACACTGCACTACCTCTAACCTCTGCAGAGTGCCTAGTCTATGGCCTCTGCACAATAGATATGTGACTCAAATCAGATGCTTAGATTTCTTGTATTTTAATTTCAATCTTTTACCAAATTTATTGTGAGATTTCACTTTGTGAAAGGGAATTCAGATGGGATCAGGATATGCCATGTCAACAAAAAGCAGGAGTGCTGCCATATTTGGCATTCTCAATAGAAATACATGTGTTTTGTAAATAAAACTAAAATGTTATTCCTGCTGGCAAATGCCATACAGTTTCCATCCAGATGACAGTTAAAATACATCTGAGAGAATAAACCAGAGAAAAGGTTAGTTATTGGAAATGGTATTTCACTATAGCAGAAATAGCCGCTCCACTATAATTAACAATAATCAAGAATCAAAACACTGCTTCATTAATTTTTTTTCCTGATGTTTGTTATTTTACCCCTTCAAGACTAATTATATCCCTTCCCATTGATTTTTAACAAGCACCCTGGATTATAATGCTACAGACTGACTGATTAGAGAAAACTACAGTATATAGAATATATCTGAACTGTCTCCATTTAGAGAAAAAGCGAACAGTATGTTAAAAGCATATTATATTGACGAATAAAAATTTATTGACTAGAGGTTTCTCTGAACAAAAGAGGAAATATCACTCAAAAAAAACCCATTATAAGGAAAAATAATTTATAATTTAATATTCAATAATTAATATTATGTACTTCCTACTTGTATACTTCTTTCCCACAATTAAGAGTGATACATTAACCAGTCCTCAAAATCTGTGATTAGCTGATGGCAAGGCTTGCCCAGGTTTACTGCATATTTGCCCCATTTTCTATTACAAGATATTGGCAAGCAAAGGTCATGCTGCCAAGACATAAGGCAGACTGAAGGAATTGGGAAATTCCAAGGACTAAATCAGGGCTTCTCCAGAAGGGACTTCTGACCTGCACCAGCAGAATTGGGATTGGAAGCGTTTGGGAAAGTAGTAATTGCAAGCACTTGTATTAGGCTGAATTGCCATTCTGTGGTATTTCCGTAAGGTTTAGCCTAATATAACACTTGCTCTGTACAAGGCAGCATTCTAAGGATCTCAAGTGCCCCAAATTTAAGAATCCATTTCAATTTTACATTCTACAAAGTTATATGTTTGCTTTAGTATAAAGTGTTTTTTCCAACAAATCTTGAAAAAAAAATAATGCTCTGCGAGGAAGATGTTGCCCACACATCTTGCGGTCCATCACATGCCCCCAGAGACCCAAGAGGACTCTGTTTTGAGAACTACAGGCAATACCCCCAGAAAGAGGTTGCAGGGGCAGATCAAAGGAAAAATAAATGCCTGGCTGGCGGTTTGCTCTTCCCCCATTAGTCTATGTAAAACCCTTCCCTCTAATAAGGCCTCAAACTATTTTTAGCATTTATTTTTTCCAGGAAGAAATGGTTCTCATAGCACTGGACAGAACAATTAACACCTAAGGAAACAAGTAATAATGCTAGATTCTGACTTCACACATACAAAAAGACTACTTTCTATATTGGAAGCGTCCAATTGTAATCTGATGCATACTGTTTAATCCAATTTAAAACAGTAATTAAAAACTGTAGCCATCTAGTGCCTCAGATGTGACTCCAAGTTTTCCAAATGCTTTACAACCAATCATCAAGAGACAAGCAGAAAAGCCGCACTGAGGTTTTTTCTGCTGTATGTATGGAGATATTCAGAAAAAAAAAAATTAAAGACATGCTAAACCTCTATGCTACATCCTCCAGTTCTCTGAAACATCATTTGTGAAAGAAGATAACAGATAATAAAAGTTTCCTCTGAGTCACCCTAACCTAATCAATAACAGGTATGACCTTGGCAGGTTTTTCCCTTTCTTTTTTTCTCTACTTGCCCCATATCCTGCCTCCATTTGCAGTAATTCTACTTTGTGTAATTCATTCATTCAATTCTTTCTGGCTGCTTTTTGTAAACTTCCTGTCCAGGGAAACTGG
>JAQZBX010044880.1:9368-21325 GCA_029593785.1 Cabassous unicinctus
CCCCCCCCCCATGGCTCCCTTGTCTGTTTGCTTGTTTTTTTTGCTCATTGTTTGCATTCATTGTCTGCTTGTTTTTTCTTTAGGAGGCATGGGGAACCGAACCCAGGACCTCCCATGTGGGAGGTGGGTATGCAACTGCTTGAGCCACATCTGCTCCCTGTTCATTTTTTTGGTTTTTTGTTTGTTGACTGGTCGTTTTTTCTCGTTGTTTTTTGCTTGCTGTCTGCTCAGTGTTTGCTCATTGTTTGTTCTGTCTTCTTTAGGAGGCACCAGGAACTGAACCTGGGACCTCCTATGTGGGAGGTGGGTGCTCAACTGCTTGAGCCACATCTACTCCTCTAACATGCAGTTTTTAATTCCTTTCCAGAAAACTTATCAAGATGTCATTTATCCTATTATTGTTCTGTTTATGACCTCAATTTTGCAGAAATTACCTTTTGTCATAATGAATATCCAATTTAAAAAAATGTCTGCTCTTAGTCACCCAGAATATCTGCCTATTTACAATTAAGTGTATCAGGTTCTAATAGGTATATGCTGAATTTCTTCATAAAATAATTTTAAAGGAGTCTTATCTCCTGTAGAAATTCCCCATGAGAAAGCAGAGAAGCATGTGAAGGGAGATCATTATATAAATTGAATAGTTCTTACATTAACAACTGCTTATTTTAAATTTTTGCATTTCCTTTCTTACAGGAAAAAAAAAAAAAAACTCCAGAGTTTAAAATGTGATTTAGATAAATATGCTTTTAAATGTATCCATGAATTGTCCTCAACCCAAACATATGCTGTCACTAAAGGAAGCATATGATCTTGTTTAAAAACAAACCAGTATCAGTTGGACTTTATTTCCTAGTCCTCACCTACTAAGTAAATTTTTAAGTCAAGCCTCCTTTATTTAAACATATCACAAGACTAGCCATGCCCCAAATCAAAACAAATATAATGGAAAAAATTACCAATGATACTTTATAAGTTTGAGATATCAGCTAGATCTTAAAGAAATACATCCTAAGTTTTCAATGTTATAGGCAACATGGGATGACAGATAACCTTTTTCTGTTGGATTATAACATTTCTGGAAGCATTTTTTCTTATTGTATTCTATGAATTTTGTTATTTTTGATTAGAGAAGTTGCAGGTTTATAGAAAAATCATACAGAAAACAGAGTTCCCATATACCAACCAACCCCCCCATACACACAGTTTCCCCTATTAACACTTTGCATTAGTGTGGTACCTTTGTTACAAATAATGAAACAATATCATTATAGTATTAACTATAGTCCCTAGTTTACACTAGGGTTCAGTGTTTGTGTTGTACAGTCCCAGGTTGTTGTTTTTGTTGTTAATTTTTACTGTAGTAACATATATACAACCTGAAATTCCACATTCAAGTATATAATTCAATGTTATATACTTGAACATTACATTCACAATGTGCTAACATCACCACCATCCATTACCAAAACTTTTCCATCACCACAAAGAGAATTGCTGTACCATTTAAGCATGATTAAGTAAGATTATTCTAGTTTCTGACTCTATGAGTTTGTTTATTCTAATTATTTCAGATCGGCAAGATCATGCAATATTTGTCCTTTTGTGTCTGGCTTATTTATGAAACATTTTTAATCAAAATGGTTATTTACAAATAACCCCCTCACATTTAGCGCTGTAACCTACAACTTCTCCTTTCTGTATTTTAAAACATTTTATCATTAAAATGTATAAGCATCTGTCTTACAAGCAGGAAAAAAGCAGTACTTAGGGACTGAAGAGCCAGGCTGAAGCTATAGCTCTCAGCAACTGATGAAAACGGGTGCTGCCGCAAAATGCCTAGGAGGGCACAGAGCGGGGCTCGAATAAACAGCAGTCTCCTCCGTCCCTTCATATATTATATTCAGAATTTAAGCACCAATCCAGCTAAAAAGGAAAACTGTAGAGAGGCAGGATAGTCATTACTCACCCAAAGTATATTTATTTTGATTTACAACTTGCTTTTTTTTAAAAAAAATATTTATTTAATAATATTTATCTCCCCACTCCCTCATTGTTTTTGTGCTCGCTGTCTAGTCTCTGTGTGTTCTTCTGTGTATGCTTGTCTTCTCTTTAGGCAGCACCTGGAACCAATCCTGGGACCTTCTGGAATAGGAGAGAGGCATTCAATCTCTTGCGCCGCCTCAGCTCCCTGGTCTGCTGCGTCCCTTATTATCTCTCCTCTGTGTCTCTTTTTGTGGCGACATCTTGCTGCGCCAGCTCTCTGTGCAGGCCAGCACTCCTGCATGGGCCAGCACTCCGCGTGGGCCAGCACTCCGCTCAAGCCAGCTCGTCACACCGGCCAGCTCACCTTTCACCAGGAGGTTCCGGGAATCTAACCCAAATGGTAGATGGGAGCCCAATCACTTGAGCCACATCCGTTTCCCCTACAACTTGCTTTGAATGTTATGCATAAAGTCTTCTTTAAGTGTGGTTTTCAGTCAACTTTAAGAGTCTGAAATTGGAAGAGTGAGCAGTGAGAGGACTAGACGATTAAGTTCCCTTTCAAGATTGTATTCTGAGATTCTATTATTCAATGGTTCTATTACTTTTTAAAAATAAAGCATGATTATAAATCTGCAAATATGAAGACCAGGTTTCTGTACCTTTGTTTCACATCTGATCAGTTTGGGAAAGGATAGAAAGAAGAGATGAATAAAGAGGACCTAAATTATCATACATTTGCAAGGTATTTTCGTATATTATCTCACTTAATCCAAAAAATTCAGTTTACAGATGCACAAAATGAAGAAGCACCACAGGTTAATGTCAAATTTAATATTACTTTTGTTAGAGGGGAATTAGAGACAGAGGAAAAAGGGGAGTATACTTTCCAAATTAGTGTGATAGGATAAAACTGATTCTCTAGAACTTTTTTTTTTTTTTCCAGGAGGTACCGGGTATTGAATCCAGGACCTCGTACATGGGAAGCAGGTGCTCAACCACTGAGCTACATCCACTCCCCAACAAGAGCTGGTTTTTTCATTTGTTGTTTAGGAGGTACCGGAGATTGAACCAAGGACCCTGTACCTGGGAAGTAGGCACTCAATCACTTCAGCTACATTTGTTCTCTACAACTTCTAAAATTATCAGAATGTCCTCAATCTGAAGGTGCCTTCCCCATTGTCTGGAACCCCAAGTGATACTTTACAAATTGCTATTTGTGTTGAAATCAGAAAACTGGTATTTCAGAGATTATGCCAAAAGGCCTAAGGCCTGACAGCAAGGGGAGCCTTTCTTCCCAACTTTCTGCAGAGACCATCCTATTTAAATTTCAACTAAATGTAATGTTTAACAGAAGCACTAACACAAGACTGCTATTAGAAAAGCATGTTTATTTTAGCTACTTTTAAATGAAAATCACAATTTACTCATTCACATGTTTTGAGATGCACAGTTAGAATGAAAGCAATGAATTCCATCAAGTCTCATATTGCTTCTTGAGCATTAAAAGACAACATGCAAAACTGAAGATCTTAATTCCCCACCTCCCTCTTTTGTAAACAGTGTGTAAGTACCATCTTCACAGCTGTTTGCAACAAACGCTTGGTTAATTCAAATCTGTTCCCCTAATCCTCCTCCTTGAAACAAACAGGATATGGGTCTATTATTATGGAACTGATAGAGTCTCTAGTTTTTGACTTTTGTTTTTATAAGGGCACTTAGAGAAGTTTTAGAAACTTTGCATATCTCTCCCTGGTTGACTATCAACTTACTTACCCAAGGTTTCTTAAACTTTCCACACTACCTTAAGTCCACACTCCCAGGCAGATTCACGACAAGGCAGAGCCCTAAACTTAAACCGGAGCCTCTCTCCTTCCTTATCAACTCTATTTGTAGATCACTTACTCTTGTCAGGAAAAAATCCCTCTTCTTCTTTCTAAGAAAGAAGTGGTCCTCCTGGTTACCAAGTGGATTCTCTCCAACTAACTTCCAACTAACTCACCACCTCGTCCATTGCTTTCATTTTCAACCTGTCCGTACAGGTTCCCTCCTTTCAGCCTATAAATAAGATGAGAAGTCCCTTGTCCTAAAAATTGTCTCTCATCAGGTTTGGCAGTGAGGGAAGGGGCAGTGGGGCAGAAAGATAAGTGTCCTTAACCTCTTGCAGCCTAAGGACGGTCTCTACCTTTTCACTTGGATTCTTCAAGTGTACTCATCACCACAACCCACATTCTTCTCAGTCCACCACCTCCAGTCTGGCTAGCTGTACTTCTGTCTGCTTCGATGACTCATCTTCCTCCCCAAAATATATGGCATTTCCTGAGGTTTTGTCACGAGCCTTCTCTTTTTCACAGCTTCAACTGTGTACCCAGCCTCTGTCTCTCCAAGGGCAGTTGCTCATTTCCACCTGCCTACCCAATGTCTCCATGGAAATGAAGGCCCCACCTGTACCTCCAAGTTACAAGGTCCCACACTAAACCCCTTACCTCTTCTCTGCTCCCTTCCATCTCATCACACTCCTGTGTGAGCACTCATCCTCTGGTCACCCAGCGCCAATCTCTGGACAGGGTCCCAAGGGAAGAGGGAATCCATTCATCTGCCAGCAACCGAGATTTTGCCGCAACTCTCTCAAGTCTGTCCCCTCTGTGTTCTAAACCTCTCCTCTGAATGGCTATAGCACTCTACTTTTAATACCCTTACCTCAAGTTTTCAGTACACACTGCTGCTAGAGAAATATTCTTAAAGCACAACTTCGATCATTCCTAGCATTCCAGATATTCTATATCACGCCTCTCAAAGGTAATGTGCATGTGAAACACCTGGTGATCTTGTTAGAAATGCAGATTCTCGTTCAGTAGGTCTGGGGTGGTGCCTGGTTCTGGAATTCTAACATGCAACCAGGTGATGTTGACGCTATCAGTAAAGTTATATAAACAGGATGGCCCCATACTATTTTTCTAGCCTCTTCTACTCTCTGCCCAGCACAGCTCACCTGTGTCTATCTCTCTCATACACACACACCACACATACACAGACAGATATACACAGAGAGAAAAGGTTCCCTGGACGTACTTTCCAGCCTCCTGATATTTCCTCAGTCTTGCCTGCCCATCACAATCCTACCCACTTTTCAAAAACCAACTTATTCTGACATATGGCCTTTTCTTATCTTCTCACCCTCATACCCTATCCTCTGAAGACCACAGAAACATGAATTTTCACCACTTCTGCTCTGTAATGCAATGACAGGTCACCTCATTTTTTCCCCGTGGCTAGACTGTTAACTCCTGAAGGGTAGGGACGATCTGCCTAACCTCTGTATCCCCAGGGCATCTTGCTCCTTGTGTGTGACAATAAGAATGTGCTGAAGTGGACTTGTATTTCAAGAAAAACAAAGCATCTTATTCTACTTCATGTGATTTACTTTGAGCAGGTGCTTCATTAGTTTATCTAAGACTAACAAAAACACTCTCTCTCTAGTTGATTTGTCAGCAAAACCAAAGAAAATGTTGTTAAAACTTTGCTTCCTTAAAAAAAAAATCTACATGTAAATATGCAAAGAGTGCCTAGACTTTTAGGACTTACCTTCTTTATAGTGGTTTCCAGGTAAACAGGTCAGTGTTCTGATATTTTATTAAAAATAAAATCTAATTTGTAATTATGTTATAAATTTCCAATACTTTCTAATCCAGATTCTAGCCCTCTCTGGTTTAATTTACCTAATGCTGCTTTTATCATTCAATCTTTTTCTCCCTGGGTATGCTAAATTAGCTGTCTGCAAAAATACTTAACGATTAAAATGCCTTACATTTGTTACTCTGAAAAGTGTTTTCAAACATGAATCTTAAAACAATATTTTAAAGGTGGCTAAGTCAGCCCAGACAACCCTGTAAATGTTTTTATGGTCAATCCTCTAAACGTCAAACAACTGCCAATATTCAAGAATCCATCCTTAGCGCTCAAACTTTAGTGTGCTCATTGTCCAGATTCCAGGTTTCTACCCAGAGAACACGATCTAGTAAAACTAGGGTGGGGCCCAGAAAACTGCCTTTACCCAGGGATCCCCTGGTGATTCTGATGCAGGTGTTCGGCACATCTCAATTAGAGAAATACTGACCTCAACCCCCGTCTAGGGGCCCTACAAGGGTGTGTTTAAAAGGGAAATGAAAAAGTCCTTTCCCTAAACAGCTGTCAAACCCGCACCGACCTGGGCGACCCGCTTCCTCTGTGAACCAGGAGAGCCCAAGGCCATCAGGGAGAAAGTGACGCCCCCGGTTAGCCCTACGCTGGGCTCTCCAGGCTCCAACCCGCCAGGCCCGGATCCCCGACCTCAGCCCAGGCTCCGACCTCCGATCCCCGGCTCCCGACTCCTGACCGCGACCCCTGGCCCCTGACCCCGACCCCCGGATCCTGACTCCTGACCTCGACCCCCGGGCCCTGACCCCAGAGCCCCGCCCGGCCCCTCACCTGCCACGCGGCTGCAGCTCCGCCTCTTCGTCGGACCCGGTCTCCCGTGGCTCCTGTTCGACCGCGGTCGCGGGCAGCGCCTCAGCATCCTCCACCGTCACCTCGGCCGCAGTCGCCGGCGTCCGGGTAGCCGAGGTAGGAGCGGCCGCCGCCCCCAGGCCCCACACTGCGTGAGCTGCGGACCCCGAGAGGTCGCGGGCGGCCACGGGCCCCAGTGCCAGCCCCAGCAGCAGCAGCACGGCCCAAGCGAGCTGCCCCCGGCGCGCCGCGCGCTCCATCAGCGGCCCGGCCCGCGCGCGCGCATCGAGGCCCGGCCGCCGGCGCTCGCGTCTGCCAAGCTCGGAGCCGCCACCCGGGCGTGCACGGCCTGGGCCGTCAGCCGCGATCCCCAGGCCACGTCTCAGCACGGCGACCGCCGCAGCCGCCGGAGTGACAGCCCCACTCGGACATCGCCCATCGAACCGACGCTCCGCGCCTCCGTCCTCCCATTGGCTGCGGCCACCGCCACTCCAGGCGCCTAGGCGGGCCCTACTGGGGGAGGAGGGCTTGCCCGGTTTATCAACTTCACGCTAGCCAATCGACTCGAAATCTCTTCGTCCTCTTCCGGACAGCCTGCCCAATGAGAAATGCCCCTCCCAGCAGCCTTCTTGCTTGTTTGGCGGGCTCGGCAGTGCCCGGAAGACCTTTTCCCGGAGCGGATTGGCCATCGAGGCGGTCGGCCTCGCCCCTCACAGCGAGGCGCTGGAGGAGGCTTGAAAGACCATTGGTGGGAGCGGATGCCCGTCAGAACGCTGAGACGCCTTCGTTTTGATTGGTTGGAAGCAGCGCTTACTACGTGGCCGATTCTGAGTGTGGAAAGGCGCGTGCCCAGTGGGAGCGAGCGGGCGGTGGTCTCTCGTGGCGAGGAGGCGGCCGGTCCACGGATGCTGCAGAAACCTCCTCTGCCCGGGAAGACGGAGACGACGCGGAAAATAAGTGGCCGGACAGGTGGCGTGGTCCCTGTCAGTGAAGGAATGCGGCGGGCGCAGGGTCCGCGGGGCGCTGAGGGCCTTGGCTCGTCTGAGGCGGCGGCAAGCGCGCCCTTCCCGGCAGCGAGACAGCCGTGATTTATCCAAAGGCCGCAAGGCTTCTGGCTCTGGATCTGCTCCCTTCGAAGTGGAAGACGAAACTGCAAACTGAAGAGAATTTGGACGTTTAGCCGAGGAATGTGAATTTTTCATACAGCAGTTGCGGACACCTGGAAGATTTCTGAGCAGATGAGTGAAAGGATGAGAGTTAGGATTCAGGAAGATGCGTCGTCAGCAGCCTATTCAGAAGACTAGAAAAGGGAGAAGCTTCAAAGATGAGGAGACCAGCTGGCAGACTCAAGGCCCCTCCAAACCCAGTGAAGATTTTTTAAGATGTTGGCAATTTGTCCAAACCTAGGTTGTCCCCGTCTGCACACAAACATGCTCTAATTTCTCCCATCCAAAACCAAAACAGACAAAAACAAAAACAAAAAACACTTCCCCCCAAGTTTCCACCACATTTCTTTGTTCCCCCGTACAGCAAAACTCAACAGTGTTCCACATTCCTGTCCTCAATCTCTCTTCTCCTGTTCTCAAACAGTACAGTCAGGCTTTCATGCCCACAGCTCCACCAAAACTGTCCTTGCTGAGACCACCATTGCCAAATTGAAAGGATAATTCTGGGTTCATCTTACTTCGCTACATTTGACCCAATAACTCAGTCCTTAATATATGAAATGCTTTGTTGGTTTTTCTGCTTCCACATAGGGCAGGTCATGGCATTCATCGCATAACCTTCAAATGGTGCCCCAGTTTGCTTAGGATACAAGCCAACATCCTTACAATAGGCTGTAGGGTGTCGCACAATCTGGCTTCCATTACCTCTCTGACCTCATTTCCTATTTGCTGCATTCTTACTACATCCTAGCCACACTGGCCTCCTTGCTATTAGAAAGCTGGCCAAGCATGTCCTACCTTGCGGGTTTTCATTAGCAGTTTTCTCTGACTAGGAATTGCTCCCCATAAGGCTTGTTCTCACTTCCTTCAAGCCTCTATTCAAATGTTACCCTCCCAGTGAAACTTCTGCTGACCAACATATTTAAAATTGAATTCTTTCCCTCCTCCACTTCATGTCCTATACTCTTCCTGTTTTATTTCTCACCTTAGCCCTTAAATATTTTAATTTACATATTTGTTTTGTTAATTGTCTGTCTCCCTCTACTAGAATATGAGGATATGTTCATTGGTATATTCCAAGAGACTAAAACAGTGCACGGGGTTTAGTAAGCATTTAATAAATATTTGTTGAATAAATACCTGAGCATAGAGGAAAGAGAGAGTGACAAAAGAAGATTGTAATGGAGAAATGTATATATTTACTCATCTGTGTTTACTTTTTAGTTTTTAATTGTTTATATTTTCGATTATTAAATGTACAAATAAAGTTAAGAAGAAAAAAAAAAAAAGAAGATTGTAGTTGCTGTAGACAGAGTGGGTGATTAGGAAATAAGCTCCAGAATTATCTGGAGGAACCAGTTGTGCCTTCCATGTTGAAGGTAGAGATCAGGAAGTACCCCTAGAAAATAAGTTATTTTGAAGTGAAGAGAAAATAAATGAGAGAGCTCAAACCAGTTGACTGTTTATCTTCTCAACAAAACAGTGGATAAGATCTGCCTAAGTGAGGGATTACAACAGAGGATATGAAGGGTCAGAAAATTAACATGAGATGAAAAATGATTGTTGACCATTTATAATGGCCTATTTGAAATTAGCTAATACATACATTTTAGTGAACTGGGTCTTCATGGTTTCATAACTTTTTCAAGAAATTATTGTGGCATGAACAAGGCTATTAATCTGACCTAATGAATTAGGAGTCTGCTTACTACCTGTAAATGGTCTGGAAGTTTTGCCAACTCTTTTATTCATTGAACATTTAGGAAGCACCATGTGCCACTTGCATATAATGGAAATAAATATGTGAACAAAATAGACAGTCTATGCCCTTCTGAAGCTTAAAATCTAGTTAGAAAGCTGGACATAATAGTCACACATATACTTATTAAAACTATGATAAGTGCTGTGAGGAAAAAGGGACAGACAGAAGAGCACAGAGGAATTACCAGTTAGAAAAGTCAAGCTCCTTGTAGTAGGTGGTGGTTTCTTGGACCTTACACCCAAAGCACGTGCAACAGAAGAAAAAATAGATAAATGGGACCTCCTCAAAATTAAACACTTTTGCACCTCACAGGACTTTGTCAGAAGGGTGAAAAGGCAGCCAACTCAATGGCAAAAAATATTTGGAAATCATGTATCTGATAGAGGTTTAATATCCAGGATATATAAAGAGATGTTACAACTCAACAATAAAAAGACAAATGACCCAATTAAAAAATGGCTGAAAGACTTGAATAGACATTTCTCCAAAGAAGAAATACAAATGGCAAAAAAAACACATGAAGAAATTCTCAGCATCACTCATGATTAGGGAAATGCAAATCAAAACGAGGGAAATGTGAGATATCATTTCACACCTATCAGAATGGCTGCTATTAAAAAGACAGAACTACAAGTGTTGGAGAGGATGTGGGGAGATAGGAACACTTCTTCACTGTTGGTGGGAATGCAGAATGGTACAACCACTGTGGAGGACTGTTTGGCACTTCCTAAAGAAGTTGAATATATACTTGCCACGTGACCCTGCAATAGCACTACTGGGTATATACCCAGAAGAACTGAGAGCAGTGACATGAACAGACATCTGCACACCAATGTTCATAGCAACATTATTCACCATCGCCAAAAGTTGGAAACAACCCAGGTGTCCATCAACAGACAAATGGATAAACAAACTGTGGTCTATTCAAACAATGGAATATTATGCAGTTGTAAGAAGAAATGAAGTTGTAAAGCATATGGCAACATGGATGAACCTGGAGGACATTATGTTCATGTCTCTGTATCACATTTTGGTAATTCTCACAATATTTCAAACTTTTTAATTATTATATCTGTTAAAGTGATTGGTGCTCTGTGATTTTTGATGTTACTATTGGAATTGTTTTGGTGAACCACAATCTGTGCCCATATAAGACAGCAAACTTAATGGATAACTGTTGTGTGTATTCTGACTGTTCCACTGACCGGACCATTCCCCCATCTCTTTCCCTTTACTGGGGCTTCCCTAGTCCCTGAGATGCAATAATATTGCAGTTGCATCAATTAATATTCCTACAGTGTCCTCTAAGTGTTCAAGTGGAAGGAAGAGTCACACATCTCTCACTTTAAATCAAAAGATGGAAATGATTAAGCTTAGTGAGGAAATCATGTGGAAAGCCTAAAGAGGCCAATAGCTAGGCCTCTTGTGTCAAATAGCCAAATTTTGAATGAAAAGGAAAAGTTCTTGAAAGAAATTAAGTCCTACTCCAGTGAACACATGAATGATAAGAAAGCAAAACAGCTTTATTGCTGACATGGAAAACTTAGTGGTCTGGATAAAAGTTCAAACCAGCCACAACTTTCCCTTAAGCCAAAGCCTGATTAAGACCAAGGCCCTAACTCTTCAATTTTATGAATGCTGAGAGAGGTGAGGAAGCCGCAGAAGAAAAGTTTGAAGCTAGCAGATGTTGGTTCATGAGGTTTAAGGAAAGAAGCCATCTCCATAATATAAAAGTTCAAGGTGAAGCAGCAAATGCTGATGTAGAAGCTACAACAAATTATCCAGAGGCTCTAGCTAAGATCATTGATGAAAGTGGCTACATCTGAAAAAAACAGAATTTCAATGTAGAAAATCTGTTGGAAGAAGATGCCATCTAGAACTTTCACTGCCAGAGAGAAGTCGATGTCTGGCTTCAAAGCTTCAAAGGACAGGCTGACTCTCTTGTTAGGTGCTGTAACCGTTGGGGAATTTGATGTAATTATGAATTCCAAAAATGTAATTGGATCATGCTTGTAATCTGATCTGTTAATCTGTGCATGATTAAGTTATGATTAGGGCATTGACTGGGCCACATCAGTAGGGCGTTGAGCCCCACCCCTTGGTGGGTGGGGAATCGAATATAAAAGGCAAGGCAAAGGACAGAAGAAGCAGTCTTTTGAGAAGCAGTTTTGATGTTGGAAAGAAGGCCCCAGGAGAAGAGAAGCAAGCCATTTGCCTGATTGTCTACATCTGACCTTGTAGAGGAAACAGGAGCTAAGCCTGGAGAGAAACGCAGCCCTGGGAAGAAACACAGCCCCGGGAAGAGAGGAACCCCAGAAGCCTGAACCCTGGCAAACGCCGGCAGCTGTCTTGCTCTAACAACGTGGCAATGGACTGTGGTGAGAGAAGAAACATAACGCTTTATGGCCTGGTATCTGTGGACTTCTACCCCAAATAAATACCCTTTGTAAAGACCAACCCATTTTTGGTATTTCACATTAGCACCCCTTTGGCTGACTAATATAGGTGCTAATGCAGCTAGTGACTTTAAGATGAAGCCAAAGCTCACTTACCATTCTGAA
>JAQZBX010044881.1:0-21233 GCA_029593785.1 Cabassous unicinctus
CTTTTTATAATCTCATCTCAAAAGCGCCACCCCATTACTTCTTTCCATTCCATTCCATTCCATTCCCTACAAGTAAGTCACAAAGCTCAGCCAATACTCAAGGGAAGAGGAATTAAACTCCTAAGTATGCCTCTCAAGAGGAGGAATATTAAAGAATTTGTGGACTTTAAAACCATCGCAGATAATATTATGGCATTTTTGTTAATTTTTAGATGTGATAATGCTGTTGTGGTTATCAAGAGTAATGTCCTTATTCTTAGGGTACAGATGCTGAAGCAGTCAGAGACAATACATATGGTGTCTGCAAACTATTTTCAAATGGTTCTGTAAATACATCGAAACATCTATACGTATACGGATATGTTTAAGTATAAGTCTTTCTGACCCTAAAGCCTTTGCTCTCTCCACAAAATGTGTCAGGGGAAGAAAGCCAGTGATAAGAAGGGTGTTTAGTTGTCTTGTTTTATTAGAGAGGCTGTATGTTTACAGAAAATACTGCAGGGAATTGAGGGGAAATATAAATTATTATCATTACTGTGGATCATTGTTATGCCCCAACTTCCCAGGCCTCCCCAGCTTGGCAGTAAACCTCCAAAGACGTTTTCACAAGGAGCCGATTCCACAAGCCCCACTGCCACCACTGGCCTTTCACCCTCTTTTTCAGCATCAGCCATCACTTCATCTTTTTTTTTTTTTTTTTAAGATTTATTTATTTACCCCCCCGCCCCGGCTTGCTATCCGTGTCCATTCGCTGGGTGATCCTCTGTGTCTGTTTCCTGCCTTCTCATCCTCCTCCTCCAGTCTTCACCAGGATTCGACCCTGGGGACCTCCGATGTGGGAGAGAGGCACTCTGCCACCTGCGCCACCTCAGCTCCTGGTTTCTGGCGCATCTCATCTTGGCTCTCTCCTGTGTCTCTCCCTTCCACGTCATCATCTCGCTGCGTGGCTCAGCAGGGCCTGGCTCACCGCGTGCAAACGCGCGGGCCGGTGGCTCGCCTGCACACCTTCTATTTTCATTTTACCACGAGGTCCCGGGGAGCAAACCCGGGTCGCTCCATATGGCAGACGGACACCCAACCACTTGAGCCACATCCTCCCATCACTTCATCTTAAACTCCATCTCCAACGCCACTCTAATTTTCTCTTATGTACAAATCCATTAACGGATGGCCCCCAGCTCATTTTTGCTTTTGGGAATTGATCACTATTTTTAATCCCATAATTAGGTTCATTGTTACAAAATGCAAAATACATAATTATTAAGAATTACATCATGTTTTAAAAATGCACAGGATGCATTTTCGTATTCGAATGGATTCCAGCTAATTTTAAAAGATCAAGCATACCGTCGAGTAAATAAAATTTTAGATGTAAAGGCATTTCCCTTTGGCGAGACCTCTCAAAATTGCAACACTCGTCTTTTTGCACCTGGCAAGTCTACTGTAGGATTCTGTCTTACTGATTTATTCTCACAGATGACAAATGACATAAAATTATATATAGCGGGGCCTTGTTTATGTGCAGAGCATGTGTTCGGGTGGAGATATGTTAGCATCTGTGTTAAAAATACATAAAAAGAGAAAATACAGTGTGTAGAGTATGTTACCATGTGCTATACAGAAATAAAAAGACCGTCTGTGTGCATATATGTGTACAGACTGCTCCTAGAACGGGGAATAAGAAATTAACAGAGGCTGCCTCTGAGGAGGACAACTGGGGGCTGCAGGCGAGGAATAGGGAAAGGCACCCCTGCGTGCATTTAGAATTGTGTATCTTGTGAATATATTACATATTTGTTTAAAGACAGAATTTATATTTTAAAAAACCCTTGTGATTTAACTAAAGACAGACATATTCTCTACAAATGCTTGACTGTTAAGTGTTTTGTCTTTTTTTTTTTTTTTTTACAATTAGTAAAAACCGACCACATGGCCGGGCGGGTCACTGAGCCCCATACTGTGCCAGCCCCCTTGCTGACAGCCCACCCTGGAAATTGTGGTGGTCAATAATTCCAGGGGACCCACCCGACATGGGCTTTTCCATTTCTGCTTCATAAACCTGCTCGCAGATGCACACGCACACGCACAGACCGTACCTGGCTCAGCTTTGCCTTCTCTTCCAGGCAGGAGGTAGCTTTTTTCTGCTCTCTGTTTACTTCTGAAACCAGCCTCATGAGGGTTTCTCTGCTAGCTTTTGCCTCCATCTCATGGACGTTTATAGTCTCTTCAAGACTGACGGTCTGTCCTCTCATGAAGGCATTTTCCTCGCACAGCTCGCGAAGCTGGAATGAAAGCAGTTAGAGCTGTCCTTAAAAATGAGCAGTTTCATACCAGGTTCCCTGAGCAGCTCTCAGTCTGCGTGGCAGCGACGGCGTTATATTCAAGCAGAGAAAAGACTAGCCCTAGGTGGACTCAAGAGAGCATGTTTTCAAAGGCAGCTTCAAAGTCTGTTTTGTGCAGACCCGTGGTCAAATTGAAATTACTCAGAAAGGTGGCCACAAAGGCAAAGGCCACAGGCCTTAAGCCAAAAGCTTAATGACAGAACAATCGCCAAGAAGCCAAGGCTGCTAAACCGCGCTCTACAGGGGATACAATTCCTGCGGAGAGGCAATAAAGCCAGGGAGTTCGACAGAGCCACATCGACGAGCACCTACTACGTGCACGGCCCTGCCTGGTAAGGGGGAGCGGTAGAGAGGAAGACAGAGCCCCCATTTAAGCGATATATATCCTTTTAATTCACATAAGCAGAGGGAAAACTCCTGGAGCGTGTGCGCCAGACAGTGGCTACCCTTGGTGCCTGGGATTAGGACTTTTTGTCCTCGACGTTGCATTTGTGTCTTTAATGATTTGTTAACTGGGAGCATGTATTCCATTTATAAGATTTATAGGGAAGCAGATGTGGCTCGAGCGGTTGAGCGCCTGCTTCCCACATGGGAGGTCCCGGGTTCAGTTCCTGGTGCCTCCAAAAAACAAAAACAAACAACAAACAAACAAATGAAAAATACCAACTCAGGGGAGCCAATGTGGCTCAGGGGTTGAGCGCCGGCTTCCCACATACGAGGTCCCGGGTTCAATCCCCGACCCCCCGTACCTCAAAAAAAAAATAAGATTTATGAGGAGGGAAACTACTACCAGACAGGCTCCTTAACCGCAGGAAACACAGCCCTGCAGACCAGCTCACTGCGGTGCCGTGGAGTTTTCAGGAGGACTTGCAAGCTACGTGATCTGAGCAGGTTTGTGTCATGACTCGGTACAGTGACACACCCTGTAGCCTCAGAACTCTGCCCACGTGGCGCCCTGCTCCTGACTTGAGCTTGTTCTTGATATCTGCCTGCTCTTCTCAGCTGCCCTCACCCCCCCGCCTCAGCAGGCTTTCCTTGGCCAGCATGCCACACCTTGCACCTGCCTCCCCACCACCCCACCCGGACTTGCTCTCTTTCACTGCACCTCTCGTACTGTCTTTACCCCCATGAAAATGAAAGTTCCGGGAGAGCACAGACTTGGTCTTGTGCTCCAAGACCACTCCAGACACTCCAGAACAGTGTCTGGCATACAGTAGGCACTCAATGGATGGATGACTACCAAATACATTATCAGGAAGGTCTCCTTTCTCCCCCGGTTCCTTGGGAGTGATTGTAGGCGTGCGTTTGTCAGGGCAGGGCAAATGGGAGAAGCGGCTGGATTCCGTCACATCGTTCCACTTCTCAGAGGAACCCGGCTGAGCCTGCCTGCTTAGAAGATAGGGTGCTAAATCTCTGGGGTCCTCGGCGCAACCCCCAGATAAGCACCTGCAGTGTGAAAAGGTGTCATGAAAGAAGGAGCTTCTTAATTCCCAATTCCTCCCCCAAGCCACACTTGAAGTGGGCTTCTACAGCCCTGCTCCTGGCATCTGCTAGGGATGGGAAGGAGGAGGGGGCAGGGGGCAGGGGGGTCAGAGCTGTCAAACTCCATCAGTGAAGAGGACCGCTTCCTGGAGTGACAGGGAAATGGTCCCTTGGAAAGCTTCCTAGTAAATAACTGAGGGGCGGCTTTTAGGAATGGCTGCCTGGAAACCTGTCAGGAACTGAGGCCACAAAGGTTCGTAAGTGTGAAATGATATGGGGAGCACGTAAACCCCTTCTGGTGCCCGGATCATCAGTGTGGACCAAGTGAATCATTTACAGCTGGTATCATTAGCCGACATAATTAATTTCCATCTTGCTGCCAACCTATCATTAAAGTAGGCATTTTATTCTTTGGTTCTTTGTGTAAAATTAAAAAGTTCTTTAGAACTAATCTTAACACACTCAATAAGAATCCCCAGAATGACACGCAGCTGGAGTTTTTTTGTTTTGTATTTTTGTTTTTCGTTTTGGTGTTTCTGTCTGTAACTAAAAGGAAAAAATAATCCCTGAAATGCACTGTTAAAATGAATAAGTACGGAAGTGGATTTGGCTCAAGCAATTGGGCTCCCATCTACCATATAGGAGGCCCAGGGTTCGATTCCCGGGGCCTCCTGGTGAAAGGCAAGCTGGCCCACGCAGAGAACTGGCCGGTGCAGGAGAGCTGGCGCAGCAAGATGACGCAACAAAAAGACACAGAAGAGAAACAATAAGAGACTCAGCAGACCAGGGAGCTGAGGTGGCGCAAGAGATTGAGCGCCTCTCTGCCACTCCAGAAGGTCCCAAGATCAGTTCCCAGTGCTGCCTAAAGAGAAGACAAGCAGACACAGAAGAACACACAGCGAGTGCAAAACAACGGGAAGGGGGGATAAATAAATAAATCTTTTAAAAAAATGAATTAGCAATTGTATTTGACCACCTATATATATATCTTAGACAACAAGTCATCCCTGCTGGAGAAGAATTCACCCCGAATAATGCTAGAAAGTGCCCTGGAAGTGAGGCTCAGCGCAGTGACGGGCTTCAGTACGTAAGGCTCCCTTGGCGGCGCCCGTCGGGGCGCCCACTGTATTCACAGCCTCTCTAACCCGCATAGGAACACCTTTGGAATGATGTCTTCCTTGGACGCCTTTTCCGTCTTGCTGTCCAGACGCAAGCAGTCACGGAGCTGCACCAGAAAGTCCTCCTGCTTCCTGCCGCTCTCGGCCACGTGGTTCTTGCTCTCCTCGCTTTCCTCTAAGCACTTCCTACCAGGCAAACAGCAAAAGACAAGTCAGGATTAGCAGCATGGCAGACGCGAACCTGCATCCGACTCCAGAACTTCAGCTCTCGGGGAGGAAGCGACCAACAGTCCTTTTCAACACAGCAGTTTCTCAGACAGCAGGCAAACTACCCTTACATGAGCCCTGTGAGGGGAGACCGTGAAAAATGGAAGCAATTCCCAGGCACCTACACGTTGCAGAAATGTCGGGAAATCCTGGTGGCATCTCAGACCTAGTACAGGAGGGGAGACAGAGCCTCCGCCTCCCGCCCTCGAACTTGTAGGGGCTGCGGCGGTCAGTGTGTGCCCAAGGTCAGGGGCAGACAGGCTTCTAGAATGCACGTGACCTCTGACCCTGTGCAGCCACCGGCCTGTCGGGGCCTGTGGGGGAGAAAGGCAAGGGCTGCTACGTGAGTGCTGGAGGGCCAGGCTTTGGGTTTTTTTTTCTGTTTTGTTTTGTTTTGTTTTTAGGAGGTAGCAGGGATTGAACCCAGGACCACGTATGGGAAGCAGGTGCTCAACCACTCGAGCTACATCTGCTCCCCAGGTTTTGTTTTATTTCCAATCGTGATATAATGACCTGCAAGAGCGAGTTAGGGTCTTGGCTTTTGTCCCCCACAAGAGACAAGTCCTGTGGCTGTGAACCCACTTGTAAATGGGACCTTTGAAGATGCTATTAACTAGTCAAGGCGTGGACTCATCCGGGAAGGACCTTCAGATGTCCTGTTTGGACGAGGCCAAACTGAATCAGGGTGGGCCTTAATCCATGTGACTGGATTAATCCTTACAAGAAGGAAATTCGGACGCAGTCACAGTGGAAGCGGAAGTCAGTAGAAGCCAGAGGAGCAGACCCAAGGAGAGAGAGGTCGCCACGTGATGGAGGGCTGCTGGAATGCTACGGACTCGGGCAGATACCTGGATGTTGGACTTCTAGCCTCCAAAACTGTGAGACAGTAAATCCCTGTCGTGGAGGCCAAGCCAGTGTGCAGTATTTGTCATAGTGGTCCTGGCAAGCTAAGACAATGACCTAGCATAGCTGGAATAAAAACATACTTCAGCAGCAGGAGAGGGTCCCACCCCTGGAAAAGAGAGGCATTCGAGTACCAGCAAAGACCATCACCCGTTCTAGCACACCGAGAGTCTTCAAAGAGCACTGGCATGGGCCAGTCAAAGGAAATCAGACTGATGCTCCGCTATGAGTATTTGATTTCAAATCACGGCCAGGTTTCCTGAAATGGCACGGTCTTCTTCTAATGCTTTAAATGTTACAGGCTAAAAGACCACCCAAAAAAAGGCATACTTTAAAGGCAAATTAGAATCGTTTCAGTCATTTGGTATCATTTTTCCTGGATCCTAGATAATAAACGTGATTATTGTTTTCCCTTTTTTACCATGTTGAGTGTTTACTGCAAATTCTTTCACTCTATTCAAAGACTAACAAAGGCTGTAAGTGCATATCATAAAGCATAACATTATTCTATTTAGAAAACTGTAGAGCAATGAAAGACCACCATCACCATATTCCTAAGTTCTTATTTTCGGCGTATAAAAAGAAACATTGATTCAGTCTTTCAGACTCATGAAAGGTGGGCAATGCCTCAGCCCTGGCTCGTTTACAGATATGATGGTGCATCAATCCCCAGATTTCAATCTCACTTCTCCATTCCAAGTCTCAAAACTACTTGCACTTCTATTGGAATTTCACTTTAACTCAGCAACCGAAGTTCCAGGAATCTACTCTAAGGACATAAGCGCATGAATGTGAAAACACGAATGCACATGGATGTTCCTTGCAGCTTTGGTTTATAATATTTTTTTAAAAGAAACTAATTCAGATGCTGATAAGAACAACAGCAAGAACCGGTTAAGTGAAGTATGATATTTCAGGCAATGGAATACCCCGGGCCATTAAAAGTGTCAGGCTGGTTTTTAAAAATATCTACAACATAGTGTTCAGTCAAAGTAGGACATTACGTGGTGTCGTTTGTGTACAGCTGCTTGAAAATATGTTCAACAAAATGTTAACTAAAGCTTTTTTGTAATCATAAGGGGTTTTTTCCTTAAACTTTTTATTTTGAGATGATTTCAAACTTACAGGACAGTGCGAAAATAATACAAAACTCAGAAAGAAAACTCCTACATACCCACCCAGATCCACCTATTTTAACATTTTGCCACATTTGCTGTATCATTCTATCACTTTCTATTCATTGATCCATCCATCCATCCGTCTATTCACTTTCTAAACATTTGAGATTAGGTTGTATATGTTAAGTTCCTTGAACACATAATACTTCCATGTACATTTTCTAAGAACAAAGATTATTCACTTAAGTAACCACCATAAGAACCATTATCAAGTTCAAGAACTTGAACACTGATATAAAGTTTTCAGTCTAATCATAATGTTTTGAGTAATTTTTAATTTTTTCTTGGCACTTTTTTGTGTTTTTCTGAAAAGTTTTTTTATTGTGAGTATGTATTGTTTTTATTACTCATTTGTTTAACAGCTATTTATTGAGTACCTATTATTAAAGGTACTAAAGGTACAGTAGTAAACAAAAATAAGAATCCTTGCCTTTGTGGAGCTTACGTTCCAGTTGGAAAAAGAGAGTAATCAAAATATTACTATTGGTAACATTTAGAGACTGTTGGGGCTGGAGAGAAAAAATACAGCAGGAAACAGATGGACAAGGGATATTTGGGGAGTGAAATTTTAGAGGGAGCGGTCGTGGAAGAGCTCACTGGAAGGTGGCGTTGAGGAAAGCAGAGGGGCACACATGCAATGTCTGGGGATAGAGTGCCCAGGCAGACGGACTAGCAATTGCAAAGGTCCTGAGGTAGCTCACACCCGACCTGTTCAAGATGCCAGTTTGCTGAAATGGAAAGAATAAGGTTGCAAATAGGAGAAAAACCAGGACAGGATGAGCCTTTGGGGCCACAGAAAATCCTTTGGCTTTACCCTAGCGAGAACAGAAGTAACCAGGAGGGCTCTGTGCAGATGACTGACATGCCCTGATTTAGCTTTGAACAGGATCACTCTGGCTGCCCTGGTGAGAATACACCATGAGGAGCAGAAGTGGCAGCAGGGAAACCTTACGAGGTCATTGCAATAGTCTGAGAGGTGACAGGGACGTGGACCAGGTTAGCGGCAATGAAAGGAGTCAAAATACAGATTGATTATGAAGGTGGTGATGATGGATTTGCCAAAGGACCAGCTATGGAGTGTGAACAATAAAGAGAACCGAAGATGATGTCAAGATATTTGGCCTGACCTCCTGGGAGGATGGAATTATCGTTAAATGCAATGGGGAAAGTACAGGAAGATTTGGAGGAAACACGAGGAGCTCAAGTTTGGACATGGTAAGTTTGAGATGCTATTGGACCTCCACGTGGAGATATCCAGCACGTTGACAAAACTGAGAGCCATGAGACTAGATGAGATCACCAAGGGAGTGCATTTAGATAGAAAAGAGAAGAGAGTCAAGGACTGAGCCATGGGACTGCCAATATTTGGTGATCCAGGAGAGGAGGGGGGACTGGCAAGAGGCCATGGCCAAGCAGCTAGAAAGGAAAGACAAAACCAGGGCATGTGCAGCATCTGGAAGCCAAGAGAAGAAAGTGGTTCAAGGAGAGAGATCAGCTGTGACTAATGCTGCTAACAGAGAGGCCAGGTAAGAGAAGAATGACCTTTTAATTTAGCAATATGGGATGACTGGTGACCTTAACGAGCGGTTTCAGAGGAGAAGATTCAAGAGACGGAGAGAATATGTAAACATTTGAGGAGCTTTGCAGTAAGTGGAAGGAAGGAAAGAGGACAGGGGCTGGAAGTGAGGATGATAGGGTGTGGTGGTCGCTTTTTAAAAGCGGAGGGAATAAATAAAATAAATGACAAATATTTTATATATAAAGATTTTAAGTCATCATAAGTAGAACTTTTCAAGTATAGCTTTGCATCAGAAGCATCCCCTTTGGTCAGAGGTGAGTATGGGAAACCTCAGTTTCAAAACCTGCTGAAGAGTGTCCAGGTGTTCTGGACTCCAGGTACCTTTGTAACCAGCTTCTGAATGAACATCTCCCTCTGTGTGCTATTTCAGCGCCTTGGGTTCGGCTCTCCTAGGAGGAACTCTTCAGAATTGTGTGGAAAACATTTGCAGTCCTGATCATTAGGACATAAACCCACATAGGACAACGCTGTCATTGTTTTTCTGTTTTTTAGGAGGTACTGGGGATTGAACCTGGGACCTCGTACATGGGAAGCAGGTGTTCAACCACTGAGCTACATCTGCTCACCAATGAGAGTTGGTTTCTTCATTTGTTTGTTTGTTTTTAGGAGGTACCAGGGATTGAACCTGGGACCTCGTACATGGGAAGCAGGTGTTCAACCACTGAGCTACATCTGTTCCCATAATGCTGTATTTGTTGAGACTCTTGATGTCATTTAGAAATGGGCTTGGAAAATTTTTCAAGACTCCAAAGATATCTGAGGTCAATAATTTTCTTTTTAAATTGAATTTCTGGACCAAATAGTGAAAAACACCCAGACATTCGAAGGTGTCTTCTCTTATTAGAAGCCAGTATTTTAAAAGGAAAGGAACTAAGAAATACATTTAAATATTCTTACTGTACTTTCTCTTCCAATTCTACAACTTTCTTCTTCAACTCCTGGTTCTCCTTGATTGCAGTGTGAGCTGTGACTTCTGTTCTAATTTTAGCAGTGGAAAGCACAGCTGATTCTTCTTCCAGCTCCTGAACCCTGTCTCTCAAAGAGGTGAGGAGCGATGATTTCCTGGCATTGTTTTCTTTATAGCTCTCCAGCTCGGTTTTCAACTCTTGACAGGCAACTTCTTTAGAACGCATCTTGGATCGGAGGTCTCGAAGCTAACATGGAAAAGAAGTAAAAAGAAGACAAGGAATTTAACCATATAAATATGAAGTACCTTTAAAAAACCAAAGCCATGTTTTAAAATATCACTCTTCTATTCACGACTTGGTCCAACTTTATTTTCTCTTTTTTTCATGTTTAATGGGAAAGTATACCCATGTAACAACTTCACATTCTTTCTCAAAGCCAGTTGAGCAATATCTTATGTTGGTTTAGTCTCTCTCAAGAGAAACTTGTGGTGCATTTTGTAAAAAGCAAAAAATATTTTGCAATGGTAACCCATTTTCTAAATCCATGTGGCTGTTATGTGCCTCTGAAAAATAATGAAATGATGACCTTACAAGCCATATTTGTGATTTCATGGTCAAGGTTGTTTCCTAAATAAATACAGACTATCCAATATATCACTACATTTCTCTCACTTCCCTTCCGGACCCTAATTGTGGGTGATAAAGAAAAATAACATTTAGATTCTAAAAAAAATGGGAGAAAAGGAAAATCCTTATTGGATTTATACGAAGGAAACATTTTGTCTTTCAGGAATTCTGTGGGATCAAAATGCTGAACAATGTTTGTGTCCTACTGAAGTTAAGATGTCAGGTCTATGGGGAGCAGATGTGGATCAAGTGCTTCCCATGTACGAGGTCCCAGGTGTGATCCCCGGTACCTCCTGGGAACAACAACAACAACAAAAAAAAAAAACAGACGAAAAAAACCAGCTCTCATTGGGGAGCAGATATGGCTCAGTGGTTGAGCACCTGCTTCCCATGTATGAGGTCCTGGGTTCAATCCCCAGTACCACATAAAAAAAAATGATGTCAGGTCTACTCCATAGGACTTTATGAATGTGTGTACTTCTGAGGACATGAGTATGTATGTAGTTAACATTTGCACATACACACACAAGATCAACTCATCCAGTTGGGACCTTTAGTGATACTACTAGTTACCTCAAAGGCAGGCCTAGGACTTCTCCAGGTCACTGGGCTGCCCAAAGAGTCTGGAGAAACTCTCCTATAAATGCCACCATAGCCCTGAATATCCAGAGGACAGAAGTATCATCTTCCTAGAAACGTTTCCAGCTGAGTATACCTACCAGCAGAGGACTTCAGGATAACCTCCTAAGAGCTCCAGAGTGCAAGCAATCCACACCGACGGACAGTGTTCCAAGAGATGCTGAAAGGTCCCCAAACTTCAACCCAAAGTCCTCAGGTGGCCCCTAAATATCTCAAAGCTAGGGAGCTCCTCTAAGATCTAGACTTCAGGCTAAGTGACCCTGCTTCACAGCCTGGCAAACGCATAACCCTTCAGGAATCCTCTACAGCTAGGGGCTAGCCACACAGTAAGAGAAGAAAAGACAGTTTGCCAAAAGGTTTAAATCTGTACCCTGCCATCCTATTTCTAATCACCCGTAAGCTCTGCTAAACGTAAGAAGCTAAAAAGGCCCACTTCTGAGTCATGAGCATGTATAATCTTACCTCAGACTGAGCACACTCAAATTTGACCAGAGTCGCTGCGAGTTCACTTCGAGCGTTTTCGGCCACATTCCGATAGTGGTTTAATTGCTCCCGAGCGTCTGGGGCCTCCAAAAGGTGATCGTAAGTTTCCTGGTAGGGTTCCCCCGAAAAGGCAAATATAGAGAAGAGTGTTAGACCATCTTGTCTGTGCAGCTGTGTAAAGCAAGCTCAAAAACAGAAGCATGCTTTGTGTTCCAACGGTGTTGAAAATGCTACCTAGAGAAACGTTCTGTTGGGATCGTTTCACTCGCGTTCTCACAATTCTAAGATGACTTCTAATGCGTCTCCATCCACTACGTTGACTGTCTTGAGTCTTGGCAAGCTCCCACTGCTGCTTTTCCTTCCTCCTCCTGCCTCAGTACCTCCTCTTCCTCCTGCAAAACAGTCTCAGCCCCCCACTTCCAAGGAAGTCTCTCCAGCACCAGCATGCAAGGGTAGGCGCTACCTGACATACTGCATGCTTTCTTCTTTGCCTACAGACAACCTCTGCAGCTGCACAGTCATAACCCACGTGGCCGACAGCGTTACGGGAACTGTGCAAGGTGCGATGGCAGGAGGTACACAGGAGAAGACGGACAATGCGCTCCCCCCAGGGCGGCAGGGAGATTCTAGGCCAATTTTAGGACTGCAGAGCAAAGGCCCCTGGTAAAAGTTGAAGAAATTTAACGGGTTTCCCTTCTTCCACCCAAGTCAAATGCTATTAGTAACCTCTGCCCAGAAGCCATGGCGTCAACCAAGTACTGTGACAAAAGATGCAAGGCGACATCCTAGGTAACTGGGAGAGAGTTTTTGCTGTTCTTCTGTTCAAAAGATTATGACTCGTCTCCTGTCTCTTGAACAAAGTGTTTCTTTTATTTATCAACGAGATTGTGCAACTTAAATGTCAAAGGCTGTCTCCTGCCTAACTACACGCTGTCCTTTTATTGTCCATCTCAAACTTTTGGGTCATGACAGTGATTCAAGTGAACGTGAGAGATTAGGGAATCGTGTCTAAAAGGGGACAGTCCTCCCCTCCACTGAGGGCTGCCAGTGCAGAAATGAGATCCCAGCGCAACCGAAATATTCCAGTTGTTCCAGACAAGCCATATGGTCAGACTTTTTTGAAGGAAACATTCCCAGTTTTTGCAGCTGAGCAACTAATTTAAATGTTTACAAAAGAAATGCCATGTGAACCAAATGAACCCACACACAGAGCAGATTTGAGGATTTGGCTCATGGTTCTATTTCTACCCTACTTCTAGAATTATCCCTTCTCCTTCCTTCACCTGCCATCTAGAATTATCCCTTATCCAGGCAGATCCCTACCCCCATGCTGATGAAATTTCTAGGGTCTGTGGTCTTTGTGAAAGCCAAACAAGAAAGCCATTTGTTTTGTTCTGTTTTCATTTTAAAACAATTCATTGAAGTATATCATGCACACATGAACATACACAAACCATAAGTGTATAGTAAAAGTTGTGAATTTACAGAACAACGATGCACAGCATACAGGGTTCCCATACATCACCCCACCACCAACACCTTGCACTGTTGTGACACATTTGTTAAGATGATAAAAGAACATCATCAAAATATTACTACTAACTATAGCCCACATCTTACATTTGGTGTATTTTCCCCCAAACCCTATTATTAACAGAAAACTACAAGTGCCGGATAGGATGTGGAGAAATAGGAACACTCCTTCACTGTTGGTGGAAATATAGAATGGTGCAGAAAGTTTGGCGGTTCCTCAAGAAGCTAAATACAGAACTGCCGTATGATCCAGCAATTCCGTTACTGGAATATATTCAGAAGAACTGAAAGCGAGGACGTGAACTGGCATTTGCACACCCATGTTCATAGCAGCCATTTGGTTGTTTGAAGGCATCTGAACGAGGCCGCAAAGAAGAGAATTTCCTGAACAGGGAAGTGGCCCCAGGGGACATACCAGTGAAGCCCATTTATGACTGCCCAGCTACGCAACTGCCAGGGACTACTGTTTGGACGTACTTAATGCAAAAGTCGCCTTTAAGTCCTTAACCTTTCAGGGGTTGCCATGGCTGGTTTGTTTCAGTCCACAAAATGCCAAACAAAACCTTCAGTGCACTTAGCAACAGCCTGTGTCTGCCAATCACAGCATGTACAAGAAGGGGTTAGAGAGGCGCTCCTGGGAAAAAGCGTAAGAAGTCTAACTGAATCTGAGGAGAGAACCACATCCTGTTCAACCCACTCAGTATTCAGAAGGCACCTTGCCACCCTAACCACCACAGCTACATTTGCTAAAACAGGCCAGGCACGGACCAGGAGAGGTTTGAACTCTAGGATGTGGCCCTCGTTTTATAATATTCCGTAGGAAAATTCTCTGATGCCTATGATTTTCCCTTTTCGTAACTAACATCTTTTTTTTTTAGGAAATGGTATCATTGTACCATTATTTTATATCTCCTTCCTACTAAAAAATATTGTGTCTACTTGAAGGTAATGTTAAGAGCCACGTAGGGCTATTCAGAAATGGCCCTTCCTTTTAGGAGGTTCCAATCTAATCCCAAACACTCACAGAAGCATTAGCATCTTCAAATGCTCGTGCATGAGTGAAAGAAAGTATATGTTAAGATGAAATCACCCTGACCCTGGAGCAGGGCTTACGTAAAGAAGCCCTTTTAACTGCAGTCTTAATCATCCCCCATAGCCCATTAGACCGGAGATTAATCATCAACAAATATTTGTTGGGAGCCTGCTCTGGGTCAGGCACTGAGTCTAACAGGGAAACAAAATTTCTCAAGTAACCACACTAACGATTACATAATTATAAACTGAAATAAATGCAAGGAAAGGAAAAAGCAGATAGTAAAGGAAACTGACTTAAGATTAGGGAGATGGGAGGGAAAGATTCCCCTAAAGAAGTGATGATTAAATAGGAAGAGGCAAGAGATGTTAAAGCAGGAACAAACAGCAAACAACAAAAAGTGCATGCAAAGGCCCTGTGGCAGGAATGTGTCCTGTGAGGTCAATGATCTGAAAGAAGCCAATGAGGCTAAAGGATGAGAGCAGGGGAGGAACAGTGGAGATGGGCTTGAAAGGCAGGTCTGAGGTCAATAATGTATTTTAATATCTTTTAGGGCTTCTTTTTCATAATATTCCTCTCTATTCTTACTGGTATGTTTTATCATATGAAATTTAGAATCAGTTTGTCAAATTCTAGAAAATCTTGGTATTTTTACTGGTAATATATTAATTTTATAAATAAACATAAAGAGAATTTTGACATCTCTTAAAATGTTGAGTCTTTGAACCAAAAACATTTTCCCCATTTATTCGGTAATTCTTGTATGTCTCTTAGTAGCATTTTAGAAACACTATATATTTTGTAGTTTATGCCTAGAAATATTATTTTTTATTCTTGATTTTGTAAATAAAGTCTACGTATTTCTGTATATTAAATTTGTAACTAGACACCTTTTTGAAATCTCTTATTGTTTGAAACAGTTTCTCAATGGATTTTCTTGGATTTTTGCATTCTAAACCTCAATTCATCTGCACATAAGGATAATTTCATTTCCTCCTTTCCCATTTTTATCCTTCTATTTTTTCTTAACTAATTGCATTGGCTAGTATCCCAAAACATTGTTAAACAATAACAGCAACAGTGGACATTTTGTCTTGTTCCTGCCTCTTGTGGGAAGTATTTGTATTTCCCTATTAAGTATGATGGTAGACTTTGGGTTGAGGTAGATACAGTTGATTGTGATAAGAAAGAATCCATCTATTCCTATTTCACTGATAGGTTTTTGTTTTGTTTTTTTTGGTAAGTCAAGAATGGATTTTTAACTAATGTCTCTTCAACATCCTCCTTGGGTCTATTAATAGAGGACGTGTATTAACAGCTTTACCAATATTGACTTAACCTTGTTGTGGTAGGTGGAATAATGGTCCCCCAAAGATGCCCTCATCTGCATCCCCAGAACCTGCAGATAACAGGGAGGCATTTAGGTGTGAATGGCATTAAGTCTGCTAATCAACTGACCTTGAGACAGGGACATTATCCTGGGTTTCCTGGGTGCACACAGTATAACCACAGGGCTCTATAAGAGTGGGCAGGAGGGTCAGAGTCAGAGCAGGCTGTGTCACGACGGAAGCAGACGCCAGAGTGATGCAGTCCCTGGCTTTAAGATGGAAGGGGGTCATGAGCCAAGGAATGCAGGCAACCTCCAGAAGCCGGAAAAGCAAGAAAAGCATTCTCCCCTCAAGCCTCCACAAGGAACCAGCTCTGTGGGGCTGATCTTTAATTTCTGACCTCCAGAAGTATGAGAATAAATGTGCATTATTTTAAGCCACTAAGTTTGGGATAATTTGTTATATTGGCAATAGGAACCTGATACACTTACATTCCTATAATAAATACCAGTTGAACCTTAAATGAAATGTACTACCAGATACTCTTTACTAATAATATTTAGGATTTTGGCATCAACCTTCATAAAGAAATTGGTCTGTACTTTTCACATTTTATACAGTATTTTTTTTTTATGGTAGTTTTTGCTATCAAGGTTATACTAATGTCATAAAATAATGTGGTAGTGTTCTTTCTTTTTCATGCTTTGAAACAGTTTAAGCAGCATTCAAACTATCTGGTCCTCAAACGTTTCGTGAAACCATCCAGGCCCAGTGCTTATTTTGGGGGAGTAGGTCTTTGGAAACTTCCTCTATTTCTTCAGTGAAAGTCTATTTAGAGTTTCTACCTCTTCTAGAAGCGGTTTTGGCACATTATCTTTTCCTGGAATTTTAAAAAATTCTTCACATTTTTCAAATGCAGTTACATAGAGTTAAACAAAATCATCTCTTATGATTCTTTTGCTTTCCATCGTATCCACATTTCCCAAACATCATTTCTTATTTTGTGAATTTTATTGTTTCTTTTCTTTCTGGAGAGCCAGATTTCAGATTTACTTACAAATTCTGCCATTTTCTTTGACTCAATCATAATATTCTGCTTTTATCCTTCTGATAGTCCTTTTGTCCTCCTTGACCTTACTGTGTTATTCTCTTTTGAACTCCTTCAGTCAGGTAATGTGTGTGTGTAAACGTAAATGTGAACCTAACCGCATATATGAAGGCGTTTAGGTGTGTAGTTAGGGATGGGCTTTTCCTCCTAGTTCTTCTTTGACTGCCCCATAGAGCCTTATTTAATGTTCTCTTCACAGCTTCCTTCTAAATCTTCTTCAGTTTGGTTTAGATTCTTCCTTTGACCCAAGCTTGCTGAGTTTTTGTTTTCTGGGTTTCGCCTGCCCCTCACTCTGTGCAGAGAATGCCATCTCTGTTCAGAGCTGATACTCCCTGGACACAACTGGGCGCTGACCCGCATCCATTCAGAGGGCACCGTGCCCTAGCTATGCTCACTCTCATCCCATATTCTGACCTTCATCCTTGTCTGTATTATTCCTACTTCAGGGAATCTAGGTTTTTGTGAAATCTCAGTTTTACGAATGCATTTGGGGGAAAAAAAGGTGTGTTCTCTGTTTTCAGAGCTTAGGCTCAATGCAAATTGATTAGATCCACTTTGTCATTAATTAGGCAGCTAGTGTTCTCTCTATTCCATCTCATTTCTTCTCCATGCCATCCTGTCCCCATGTGTACCTTCCAGCTGTGCTACTATTTCTGCATGGTTTCAGTTTTGTTGCCCAATGCTTCCCTGAGCTCTGCCAGACCAAGCTTCCTTCCCTCTTCTTGTCTTTCCATGTCTCTCTTGAGGTCCCCCCTCTCTGCTTATCTATTAGAAATTTAAGTGTAATTTAAAAAACAGAAAATAGCAAGTGCTGGCAAGGATTCAGAGAAATCGGAACCTTCCTACACTGTTGGTAGAAACGTTGGTGGGAATGTAAAATGGTGCCACTGCCACGGAAAACAATTTAGCCTTCCCTCAGAGAGTCAAACATAGAGTTACCATGGGACCTGGCAATTCCACCCTTAGGTGTGTACTTAAAAGAACTGGAAGTAGGGCCTCGAACAGATATTTGTACATCGATGTTCACGGCAGCATTATTTACAATGGGCAAAAGTTGGAAACAACCCAAATGCGTATCAGAAGATGAATGGATAAACAAAACATGGTACATAAACACTATGCAACAGTATTCAGCCATGAAAAGGAAGGCGTTCTGATACACGCTACAACGTGGATGAACCATGAAACCACCATGTTGAGTGAAATAAGCCAAGAAAAATACTGTATGATTTCACTTGTATGAAATATCTAAAATAAGCAAATTCATAGAGACAGAAAGCAGATTAGAGGTTACCAGGGGCTGAGGAGGAGGAATGGGCATTATTGCCTAATGGGTGCAGAGCTTCTGATGGCGGCGATGAAAAAGTTTTGGTAAAGATGGTGGTGTTGGTGTAACAACACTGGGCATGTAGTCAATGCCACTGAACTCTACACTGAAAAATGGTTAGAATGGCTACTTTTATGGTACATATATATGTGTGTGTGTATATGTTACCACAATAAAAAAAATTTTAAGAAATTACGTGTAACACCATCTGACCCATCAAGTCCACGTTCCTGTATCTCCCTTTGAAAAATACTCACACATAGAGAGATGTGTAAGGATGTTCTCAGTACCATTGATGATAATGGCAACGGCACCTACAAAAAAGGTTTTTGAAATAACTTAAATCCCCAACTTCAGGGCGATTACTAAATGAGGCATTTCTATACCATGGAATACGGTGCAACAGGTAATATGAGGTAGAGCTATATGTTTAGTCATAGTAATATCCACCAAGGCACATCCCTGAATAAAAATAAGAAGGCACAGATGCATATTTTGATACTGTCTTCATAAAACACACACGAGAAAAAAAAATCCTACTACAAATAGAGAGAGAGAAAAAGGTCTTGAAGAGGGTATTTACCTCGAGTGGTAACACTAGAATTGGAATAGGAGTAGAAATGGCTTGATTGTTTTTTCAAGAAAGATGTATTTATGCATGGTTTGTATAATCAAGTATAATTTAAAGAAAATAAAAATATTGGAAGGAAAATGGTAACTGTGGTTATTCTTTTAGTTATAGGACCAGATTTTATTTTCTTCTTTATCAAATGTTTCCTTTATTTTCCAAATCCTTTACAATGACCATGTATTTCTTTTGTAATCAGAATAAACACCTCTCCTTCATTTAAAAAAAAGGAACAAGAATCCAAAAAAACCCACCAACTCTGCCAGACGGTGCCCTTGTGAAGAACCTGCTGGCAAAGACCCAGCCCGTGAGAGCAGACATTCCAGGGCTTCTGCTCTCTTAATTAAGCCCTGCTATGGTTAGTAAAAAAATTTTGAAAGTTTTTCAACTTTTCCTATAAGTATTAAACAATCTTCACGTTAAAAAAATAATTTTTCCCTCTTCAGAATGGCAAGATTAAAATATCCTCCATTTGTCCTTGTGTGAGGGAAAAAATCTCATTTATTAGGTACCTCCCAGGTAACTCATGAAGCAATTTTATATTAATTTTAGAAAGCCAAACTACATATGATTTAAGTCAGCTACTGATATTACAATAATGATCAAAATTGCCTCCCATGGTGGCTCATCGCCTTTTCTGGAAAAAAAAAAAAAATGATGGGGCTTCAAAGTTCAAGATCATAAAGAAAAGCTTACTCATAATTTAGTACACAGTGTGCCCAATTATCCAACTGGGAACAAAGTCTCAGGCCAGCCTTGCTACTGTGGCGTTTAGTGATCTTATAATCCCATGGGCAAAAAAATCAGAAGAAAATTACTGCTTACCCCCGCCACACAAAAGCTCCTAAATCCATTCTCATCCTTCTAGGCTATCCCCGATCTCTGCTTTGTTCCAGCACAGTTCAAGACGGCAGAGCACAACTGCTTGACCGCAGGCTCTTCCATTGTGGAATGCTCCCTTTAGCGTCTTTCTCCTTCTATTCAAGCTTCCAGCCCCGCTGAGCAGTCTTCTAAGACTCTCTCTCCCCTCTTCTTCAACTTCTTCCCACCAAGTAAGGCTTCTCGCATTCCTGTCCAGTGCCTGGACTAAGCCTCCTGTCCGGGGAATTGCATTTCTCTCGCCCTATCATTCCTTCAGTGAACTTCTGACCATTCACCAGTTCTTCTCCCTACTCTGAAGGCCTCTCCTCACCCTCCTGTTTTCCCTTCTTCTTCTACCTGCATCTGGTATGTTTGGCTCATTAGTGCCTCCAGAAGATAGTGTGATGGAGCTGAGATCTAGGAAGCAAACCCGATCATCTCCATCATAGCAACTGTGGGGAAAGCTTCGGAAGAAGACATTTCTGCATAAAAGTAAGTTTTGTGAAAAGGCTGATGATATGATTTTTGCACGTAGTTTCCTCATGTCTTTTCTCTTGGGTGTCACACTTATTGACATAAAAACTCCTCTAATTCACTATCCCTATTGGAAAAAAAAAAAAGTTATTCTAAAGTTTTGTTCATACTATCACTGTACTAATAGAAATTGAGTCTTCTTTTCATTGGGTGGGTGGGGGGGTGCAGTCAGAAAAGGCTTAGGTGCCTAACCTTTGGAAGATTGAGTTTAAGTACCAATCTTGGCATAATTCTTGTTAAGAAATTATCACCATTCTCACAACTAATATTTACTGAGCAGTTTCTAGAGCCAGGAACGATTCCCATTCACTCTTCACAACAGCCTTTTGAATAGGGGCTGGTTTTATCCCTTCATCTAATGATGAGGAAAGCGAGACCTAGAAAAGAAATTACATTGCCAGATTTCAAGCAATTGTAGTAGAGCTAGGGACAATGACTACTATTCCGTGCTGTATCGTTTTGTTTTGTGTTTTAAGTTTAGAGCATGCTAAATGAGTGGGTGTGTACAGGCACAGAAGGGACACTGTCATATCCCTTAGGACCCAATGATTCTACTTCTAATTCTATGTGAATGTTCCCGGAATGTGGTTTCCAGTAGAGGACTTAGTAAACCACAGAACATCCATAAGAAGGGAATCTAGAAAGCACATAAGAGCACCGAACTAAACCTATTTGGAACAACATGGATAGAGCTCAAAAACATGCTTTTGAGTAAATAATGTAAATTATAGAACAAAAATAACAGTATGATACAACTTATGTGAAACACAGTTACATATTTTCTATAAATTCAAATATGGATGCAAAAAGGTTTTTTAATGGTCTAAAGGATACCCACAAACAAATATAATAATTACCTCTGGAGAATGAGGGAACAGGCTCAGGATTGGAAACGGTTGTCAAAAGAAAGTTTAGTTTTATTTGTAATGTTCTAATTTTTAAAGAAAAGGTGACTAAATTTTAATATTAAAGTTAATTTCCTCATTGATTAAGCAAAGACAACTGAAAACATGGTTAAAGTCTCCGATTTGCCAGGTTCTCGGTTTTCACGTTCTACTCTTCCTGTACTGCAGACGTCGACAAACTGAGCGCTGTGTTTGTGAATTCCTTATTGGTTGCACAGGCAACAAGAAACCCTAAACTTGAGCCTCAGTGTGCAGAAGGAAGGCAGAGGGAAGCGGGAGTGGCTCAGTCGATAGAGCCCCCGTTTACCATGTGTGAGGCCCCGGGTTCGCTTCCCGGGGCCTCCTTGTGAGGGCAGGCCGGCTCGCGCAGCGCCGTGGGCTGATGCGGCAAGACCTCACAGCGAGGGGGAGATAAGCAGACACGGAGAAGACACGCAGAGAATGGACACA
>JAQZBX010044882.1:0-21227 GCA_029593785.1 Cabassous unicinctus
TCTACTGTTAAGAGACTCAGGCCAAGAAACATCTTTGCTTCCCCATCTTCTGAACCCAAACCAAATGGCATCTAAAGTCCAGTGTGGCAAGGAGAAAACAGGTCTTCATCGAATCTGTTGGTTCCACACCTTATTGACACAGAAAACGTTGAATCCCAAATTTGACTGGTTTGAAGAACACGTGAAGGATTTGACTAGATGATGAATGCCAATATTCAATCTGCTGGAGTTTCATGAAGAAGATGAAGAGAGACAACATCCAAAATGAAGAGATGATTTCCTTAAATGTGGCATAAGAACCTCTACCTTGAGAAACAAATAGGTTTTATCTTATCTAGAGAGAAACAATGCGGTGTGGAATGGAGATTCTGTTTTCTTTTGGTACATTAAATATGTAGGGCCATGAAATGATTAGGTAATATAAAAGCTTCCATGATTCTATTTATATGTACATTAGAAGGAATCTCCAGGTGTTACTGTAAATTCTCCATGTATTGTTTCACCAATACTAATTTAATGCTGATAAACTCTAGATAAAAGTTTTACATTGTTAAGCGATCACTATTCTCTTGGGAACTGAACTCTTATTTCTGAGGCTTTGGATTTGACATTGTATTTGACTTTTTATGTAGTAATTGACATGTGCCAGTGCAATGAGGTATTGGAATCTATCCCCCAATGCAAGCATAGTGAATAAATCTTGCTTATACACTTATAAAATCCAGTGGTAGGTATTTCCCATCACATTCCCATCCAACAACAGCACCAGATTCATTTAGCTAAACTGATTCCAAAGAGAAGTGCATTGACCTCAACCAATTTCAAAATGCTGCTTTTTTGTTTCTGCATATGTTGAATACTTTTTACAATTTAATAAATGATCAGTTTTGAAGGTAAAATTTTGACAGGTCTTGAAATTTAAAAGGCAAACGTGAAGGAGCCAAAAATAATGTAAACCCAGTATTTGGGAAGTGAAGACTGGAACCTATCCTGCATTAAATTTTCAAAAATTTTATACTCTTTCTGTAAATACTGTTTTTAACTTTATGAATCAGAATAGCCACCTTTGGAACACTTTCTGTATCAGTTAATATTTTTAGATAGTTAGAACTTGGCCCTAAGCCTAAAGTCAGCTTGATTCTGGAAAGTAAATCTTTTACGACTGCCTCAATGCACAGAAACCTTTTTAAAAATAAGACACCCCGTGAAGTTTTTTGTTCGCATGGTCACACACTGATGCTTAGATGTTCCATTGTCTAATATGGCCACAGTAGTCTTGATAGGCAGCCATTTCCTCCATCTTTAGAAACCTACATGGGAACAAGCAGATCCAACAGATCAAAAGCTACTGTGTGTGAGAATGAACACTCCCTTTTGCTTCATATCTGAATGCTATACATCTGTTTTGAATTGTATATTGTGTTTGTGTATTTATGCTTTGATTCATAGTAACGTCTCATGTTATGGAATTGATTTGCATTGAACACAAACTGTAAATAAAAAAATGGCAGAAAGAGCAATCCATTGAATTTGTTGTGTTTTTTTTTTTCTGGTCAAGAATATTTTGTGGGTGACCTTGGTTGTATGAATGTCCATTTAAACCATTAGGATCTGCCTTAATATTTTCCTATTAACTAGAATATCACAATTAAGCTGTGTTTTGTGTTACAACAAGACTCAGGTTTTGACTAATGAAACCTGAGTTTCATTCATGAGGTCAATCCCATAGCTGACTTCTTAACCTTTAAGGGGGCACCTGTACTTATTCAATAAATATTGAATTCCATCCATATGCCAGTGTGCTGAAGATTAAATGCTGAATTTGATGGATGGGGTCTTTTCTCACGGAGTATACTTTAGTTGAGAAAGAATATGCATGTAATGACAAATTGGCAGTATATTTTCAAATAGTGCTCTAGGGGAACTGAGTTCCATAGGCCATTGGTTGAGTGGTCATAGTAGATCTTACACATTTGAGCTGAGACTCCAATGACAAACCAGTTATGGGAGGTTCTGAAGGGAAATTCCTGTTGAAGGGAGCAGCAAGTGCTAAGTCCTTGAGTCTGTTTATAATCTCTGGCACTGCTTACATATCTGCACAGTCTTCAACCTTGTGGGCTTGGAGGCATAGAAGCCATAAATAAAAGACATCTAACATCTTTATTGAGGATCAGAGTCAGAGTTGTACAAGAAGGGGCTAGAATAGCCTAGGCATAACTCACTTGACAAGGAATCTGGGAAAATCTTGGTCTAGTAGGCTTGTAAATGTTTGCAGGGCAAACTTGTTGCTAGCAAACACTTTCCAGAAATGTTAGCTGCTTTGGAAAGTTCTTTGGTGGCATTGTGATACTACCTACTGCCAATGCTCACTTATATTAGTTGTTGCCCCAAAAAAGGAGTAAAAGATTGCTCTTTTTTCCCACTTAAAGCCAAAATGTCTGTATTTGCTCACCCATTACTCTGCTTAAAATAAACTATTAGTTCAAATTTTCCTTTCTTTGACAGATAAGGGCATGGGTTTCTGCCCCATTCTAAACCATTGCAAAACAAAACAATCACCGAAAGTTTCAGTAGAGAAGAATCAGTAGGGTATGTATGTCAAAAAATTAATTTTAAGGAATTGGCTTAGGTGATCATAAGGGCTGACTTGGCAAGACTAAAATCTGTAGGGCAGGCCTCCAAGAAGGGTAGGCTGAAATTCTCAGGCACAAGCTGAAGCTGCTGTTCACAGGTAGAATTTCTTCAAGGAAACCTTAGTTCATCTCTTAAAGCCTTTGAACTGATTGAATCAGGCCCATCCAGATTATCTAGGATAATCAACTGTTTATACACATAGATCACAATTACAAAATACCTTTACAGCAACACTTAGGTTAGTGTTTGGTCAAAAAATGGGACTATAGCCTAGCCAAGTTGACACATAAAATTGACCAATACTGTCTACCCCTTGACTACTTGACCTCCATACATATCTTCATTCATACTTAGTCTCCAAGTAAAGGCAATAACATGAAGTCATACTTCTGCCTACCATGATACAAGGATCTTGCATATGACCAAGGGCACTTTAATCCTTTCCCCAGAAGAGGATGCAAAATGCTTGGATGATGTTCCCTCTTCTCCTTGATATCCTGTAACTTAAATTTTTGTCATATAAAGTTAACTATTATTTATCAAGCTTATTTAGATAATAAGGAAATAAGGAAGAAAAGAAAAACATTTGCTTAATATATATAGCTTAGTTTGCCATTCTGCTATGACAAAAACCATGCAATGCATTGGCTTAAACAACAAGCGCTTATTAGCTCACTGTTTCAGAGGCTAGAAGTCCAGAATCAAGGCCTTGGCAAGGTCATGATTTCTCCCCAAAGTCTGTAGTATTATGAGCTGGCTTGCCACAATCCATGGGTTCCTTCGCTTGCATCTGTTCTGAGTATAGCCAGGAACTGTATAAAACGACAGCTTCCTTAGCTGGGGTGTGGATCCCCAAGAGAGCTGTTCTCCTTTCATGTCTTTTATCTTTTGTCCTTTCATTATCTTTCTTACTTGCTCTTTGTTTTTGTCTAAATCACTCAAATCAGCCATAGCTTCACCATGGGCTTAAAAGGTCTACCAGAGAGCCATACCATTTCCTAGGTTCAGAATTTATAATTTTCTTCCTGTAAACATGGTACGGTCAGGCCTTGGAAAAGTCTGATTATAAATAGCTTCTCTCATTCCTAATTCCCATAGCATGGCCTGGCCTTCCTCTATAGTTCTCCATCCATTGGTGGGTTTGGGAGTTCTCCTGGTGTTATCCAAATATCTTGAAATGTGAGAATCAGCAAGTCAATGAGAGAATGTGTCCTTGGGGTATTCTAAAATTATAAAAAATTTTCCTTAAGGCAGGATTAGTAGTGATATTACCCTGTTTTTCTGCTTGCCCAGTGGTTAGGCTGATCCCATCAGCCCTGCTGTCCCACAACCACACCATCCAGGTTGTTAGGGATTCCCTAGGTTATTGCCAGAAAGTTTTTCCTAATTCAATAAATTCTCTGGCAGAATATTCTCTAACAATTGTTGTTTCATTAATAGGTCCACCATTTAGCACTCCTGATTTGCTGGATGTTGTACCTGGGATTTAGCTTCCTCTGTATAAGAGGCTGGACCCAAGAATTTTGGGTCTCTTCAATAACTTCTACATCTTCCCAAAGGTTCCATGTTTTCAGATACCAACTTTTTCTAGCTAACATAGCCCAAACCTTTGGTTGTGTTTGTTTATGACTCCCTAATTTTAGGGAACAATAGGCCAGAGTCTCCATGTCTTTCTTCTTTGCATCTAGCTGTTCCAAGAGACCTGTCACTAAAGTGGAGGTGGAAGTCTGCATATCTCTTTTTTTAAATTTAATTTTATTTATTTTTATTATTATTATTTTTTAAAAGATACTTAGATTACATAAATGTTAGACAAAAGATATAGGGATTCCCATATGCCCCACTCCCCACACCTCCCACACCCTCCCACATGAACATCCTTCATTAGTGTGGCTCATTCATTGCAATTGATAAACATATCCTGGGGCTTTGCCATTAAGCATGGACCATAGTTCACATTGTAGTCTACACTCTCTTCCACACAGTTCTGCATGTTGTGTGATGATATAAAATGGCCTGTATCTGTCGTTGCCACGTCACTGAAGATGATTCCCAAGTCCCAAAAATGCCCCTGTATTATAATTGTTTTTCCCTCTCCCTGCCCTCAGAGCCTCCAGTGGCCACTGGCTCCACATCAATATTGTAATTTCTTCCATTGCTAGAATCACAATATGTCTATAGTAGAATACCATTAAGTCCATACTAGTCCATAGTTCTTTCCCCAATCCAGAGAATTCTGGGGTGGTGATGTCCACTCCACCTCCAATTGAGAGGGGTCTTATATCCCATGGGGAAGATGGATGGGACTTCCCTGCCAGCAGCTGCAGACTCTCTCCTTTCCCCGGGACAGCCGTTGTCCATCATCATCTCCCTGCCAGTTGTCCTGGGTGAGTCCAATGAGCTGTAGAGTAGGTGTTGCAACTCTGCCAAGGTTCCAGGCCCAGCTGGCACATGGACAGTCCAAAGACTCGAGTCTCTGGAAGTACACCTACAAACTCCAGCACCAAATATAGGTTTAAATAGAAGGGAGAGATGAGCCATGTGCAGGGAAGATATAATTGAGTCCAATTCTATCACTCTTAGGAGCACAAACTCCAAAGTAGGGCCCACTGGCTAAGCACCAAACTCTGGAGCTATCTGCCCTGAACATAGGATCTGGGGGTCTCCAGAGCCATCAGGAGCCCCACTATTTGGGGTGGTATCCACTTTGGCAGTCTGAGATGTGCGTAAGCATTACTTCTGGGATGACCTCCCGACTCACTGAAGTCTCTTAGCCATGTAAACTCATTTGTCTTTACCTTTTTCCCCTTTCATTTGAGATCTTATTCCAGTTGCATTGCTATCCACATATCTCTTTCTAGTTGTAATTCCTCCTTCAACCTGCAGATTTCTCTGTCTTTCTCGAGACAGTCTGTTGTAGCTAACCATACTGCAACAACAATGGCCAGCTGATTGCTGCGAAGGTGCACTTACTATCTTTGTCAAATTTCATAATCTTTTTTTTTTTTCTGAGGTACCGGGGCCGAGGATTGAACTCGGGACCTTGCATGTGGGAAGCCAGCACTCAAGCCACATCAGCTCCTCTGAGTTAGCTCCCTTGCCTGTTTGCTTGTTGCTTGTTCTTTTTTGTTTGTTTGTTTTCAGGAGGCACCGGGAACTCAGGACTTCCCATGTGGGAAGCAGGCACTCAACCACCTGAGCCACATCCACTTCCCCATAATCTTTGGTTTTTGAAAAACACACTCTGTTCCTCCTAGTGTTTTTGGGGTATCCCCATACTCACATGGAGGTTCGCAACAATCAAGCAATTGGGCAGTCCCTCCCCACATAGACAAAGAAGACCACCCCAGATTTTCCCCTGCAGATTTCCCACCCCAGCTCCTACTTTGGTCTGACACATCCTGCCAGCTATGCTAGTTGTTCTGAGTATAGCGAGGAGCTGTATAAAATGACAGCTTTCTTCCAAACCGAGAGGGATGTGCTAGACCAAAGAATGACTTGGACAAGCCCAGCTTGGTGAGTAAATGAACATTTATTAGGGGGCTTATGTGGGGTCCTCATCCTTGGCAGAAGGAGGAGAGACAGCATTTTCCAAGTTTGATTGTCCATACCTACTGAGAAGTTGGTGGTTTTTTTAAATTGGGGTTGCTACGTGCAAGTGAGGCACAAGCATGACTCTAAAAGAATGCATCACTTTGCTCAATATTAAAGGTACATACATTTAAAGATGCTTATCAAGGCATGCAGGGGTGTGTGTGACTTCTACAGAATGCTTTGATTACAATCAAAGAAGCAGATGTTTGTGTTGGTATGCAAGGAGGGAAGGGTCAGATAGTTACAGTTTTACTGATTTTAAAGATTTGCTGAATCTCAGGCAGTTGTTTCCTAAGTTCTGAAAATCTGTAGGGCATTCTCCACTCTATTTCAAAATCTGAAAGTCATCTATAGAAAGATGGTTTCTTCTCCTCAGGGGCTCATGGAGCCTCACCCTTTCCAAGGGCTTGCCCGGTGGCTATCTTCTCAGTTCCACCCTCATCAAGCATCTGGGTGGCAGCCAATCTCTAGACCTCACCCTCCAAGGACATTGAGGTGGCAGCCACAATCTCCCCAATCTCTGGAGTACAATCTCAACCCCCTTAGAACAGTGAAGTGGTGGCAACATTCTCACTAATCTCTGGCTTAGAGGTTTAACCCCCTCAGAACAATGGGGTGATGGTCATATTCTCCCTAATCTATGGGGAGTAGGCCCAACCCCCTCACAGCAACGGGGTGCAAACTTAACTCTCCCCAACAATGGGTCAAATGTGCTCCACCCTCTCTAGCCTGGAGCAGCAAACTCTCCCTGAACAACGGGCTGGAAGAGCCAACCTCTTCAAATGCTAGGGTAAACTCACCCTTTCTGTGCACATGGGTGGGGTCCCTCTCCTGGCCTGAGAAGATGTCCCAAGTCCAGACCTCAGCTTCCATGGTTTTTGTTCTTTGAAGTGTTTTTCCTTCAATCTCTCCCCTGCCTGTCCCTTTTAGTCCAGGCTGACAGTGTTTTCATTCATTCAGACCTTGCAAAAAGCTTGTCAGTTTTGCATGCAGCTCACAAGGTCCAAGCTGTCAGACAATAAGACTTTCTACAAGTCCTTCCTGGATAACTGTATTTGCAATCCTGACTTGCAAGGAAATGACTGCCTAGTTTCAAGTTCAATTAAGTCCTCTCATGGGGCACCATACTCTGGAGCTTCTTTTCTGGAGGTTTGGAATTTCCCAAACCAACAATTTCTGGTTTCTTTTTGCCCAGCAATTCAGTTCTCAGCTTATCTCTTTCCTCTCGCATTTAGCTATATGTTGCAAGGAGACTCTAGACCACATTTTCCACATTTACTTTGGAAATCTCCTCAGCTAAATATCCAAGCTCATCATTTTCAAATTCTGCCTTCCATCTAACACCAGGAGTCAATTTTGCCAAGTTCTCTGCCACTTTATTTATTATTATTATTATTTTTTAAAGATTTATTTACTTTTATCCATTTTTAACCCCCTCTTGCCCCCTATTTTTGCTGTTTTTGTGTCCATTTGCTGGGCAATTCTCTGTGTCTGTTTCCTGCCCTCTCTTCTCATCCTTCTCCTGTCTTTACCAGGATTCGATCCTGGGAACCTCTGATGTGGGAGAGAGGTGTCCTACCACCTGCACCACTTTAGTTCCTGGTTTTTTGGCATGTCTCATCTTGGCTTTCCCTTGTTTCACTCTCCTGGTATGTCAACACCTTGCTGCGTGGCTTGGTGGGGCCTGGCGGCCAGTGCGCCTTCTAAATTTTTCTTTATTTTACCAGGAGGTCCTGGAGATCGAACCCAGGTCCCTCCATATGGGAGACAGGTGCCCAAGCATTTGAGCCACATCCGCCCCCCTTCTCTACCACTTTAAAACAAAAACAAAGATCACCTTTCTTCCAGTTTCCAATAACACATTCATCATTTCTGTCTAAGGCCTTATCACAACTATCTTTAGTGTCCATGTTTTTACCAACAGTCTCTTCAAAGCAATCTAGGCCTTTTCTATCAAACATTTCACAATTCCTCCAAAAAATACCTCTTACACATTTATAAAGCTGTTCCAACAGTTTTGGTAATTGCAAGTAATGCAAACCCACTCTCCTGGTACCAATTTCTGTCTTTCTCTCTGTGTGTCTGCCTCTCTGTGTCTCCATTTATATCAGACCCAGCAAGAGGGTGGAAACCCAAGCTGACTCATGCCGCACTGTCTCAGTCCAATCAAAGGCCTTAAAGTGATCTTATCAAGTAACCTAACCAAAGGCTCCTCAATGGAATTTAATGCAATTAAAAGACCCTACACTCACATGAATGGGTTAGTTCAAAACATATTCTTTTTCTTTTTAGGATTCATAAAAGAACTTCAAATGTCACACCTCTTTCACCAGAAAGGCTTATAGAAGGCTCGTGTTAGTATCCAAACAGGTTAACATGTAGCACTTCCTGGCATTGACGGACAAGTGTCCTATATAATCTCTTTGCCAGCCCTGTAAAGGTAGGTTGGCTCTGTGAACATGCCAGTCCTGAAGGCACCATTCATGGCACCAAAGCTGAGAAAAGCCCCATGATCTTGTATGGTATCTTCATGCCATTGATTTATTCATAAGGTGAAGCCCCGATATACAGGCCAGCTATCAGTGCAGAGTGATGGGCCATGTTTCTTTAGTAATCACCATCCATGCAGCCCTAAATTTAGCCCTTTGGCTACTCTGCCCTAAACTGGAATTCAGCCGGATGTTATCAGTTTGCATCTGTATGGCCACGGCCACCAATTTTGAGTATTTCCTTTGCTGGACCCATCAGTGTACCAAGCATTTTCAGGAATTGGAGGATTTCTCTCCTGTACTGTGGGCAGGATGGAGGCAGGAGCTTCTATCACTGTGGGACCGTCTGGTTCCTTGAATAGTATAGGGCCAAGGACTTGTTGTAAGGCCTGCCTAAGGGGACTAGATGATATTACTCCTCTCTGCTGCAGATAAGCATGCCATTTCTGTAAAGTCTACAACTGGACCACTCCTGACTAGGGCTTAGTTAGTAGCCCTGCCATACAACCTCTTATGGGATAGGTTGTGTTTTGTTTTGTTTTTAAATATTTGTTCACAAAGCTATTTATTAAATATTTCTACTTCATTTAAGGCACGCAGTTCCTGCCCTCTACCTTACTCCCAGTCCAGAAGTAAACACAAACATGTATATGAAAAATAGCAATGGCAATATAAGGAATATGTTATACCAAACCATCTCTAAATGGTTTTTCTCTAACCCTTTATGCCTTATCAAAATGAGTATTTTTACTATGGTCTCTGTTTTAGTTTGTCAAAGGACTGCTGATGCAAAGTACCAGAAATGGGTTGGCTTTTATAAAGGAGATTTATTTGGGAGTAAAGCTTACAGTTCCAAGGCCATGAAAGTTCAGATCAGGGCATCATAAAAGGTGCTTTCTCACCAAAGTCAGCTGCCATGTGTTGAAGCAAGATGGCTGCTGATCTCTGCCAATGTCTCCGCTTTTCTGCAGCTGTAGGCAAACCTGGCATAGGGTTTGTCTCTTACTGGCCCTTCTCTCTCAGTCTCGGTGGCTCTGATTTCTTCCTGAGTTCAGCTGTAAGCTATCAGGCATAGGTTCATCTCTCCCAGAGCCTCAGCTCTTTGAGCCTCTCGGGGGCTTCTCTCCTTGCAGTTCAGCTATAGGTGAAACTGGAGTCCTTTCTCTCATCAATGCAGGATCAAATATCGTGGCCTCCTTTATCTGTGTCTGTGTCTGTCTCTCTCTGTGTCTTCATTTATATCAGACCCAGCCAGAGGGTGGAGACCCAAGCTGGCTCATGCCTCACTGCTCTAGTCCAATCAAAAGCCCTAAAGTAATCTAATCAAAGGACCCTCAACTGAATTTAATGCAATCAAGGGGTATCACACCCACAGGAATAGATTAGTTAAAAAATATAATCTTTCTCTATTTGGTATTCATAAAATAATTTCAAACTGCCACAGTCTCTATTCTCTTTTTATAAATTCAATTTTATTGAAATGAAAGCATAACTCATACAATCCATCTAAAGTGTACAATCAATGGCATTTGGCATATTCACAGAGTTGTGCTTTCAGCACTTCAATCAATGTTAGAGCATTTTCATTACTCCACAAAAAAAAGAAAAGTGAAAAAAAAAAAACAACAAAAACAAAAAACAAAAGCAAGCAGGCAAAAAAAACCCCAATCCTACTCCTTTTGGGATAGGCTATTTTTTTTACAGTTACAGTCTGAGCCACTGCAATAGACTCAACTTGTTGTAAGGCTTTATATGCAGCCAGCAGTTGTTGGTCCATAATTTTGTACTTAACATCTGCTCCTTTCCACGCGTATGAATAAAATCCTATGGGCATTATGCCTGGGAGCTGTTTTTGCCATAGACCCCAACTCAATGCCTTTAGTATTTCTAGTTACTTCTAATATATAAAGGTGTTGGGGCAGGAGAGGACAAAGGGTCTTGACCTGTGAGATAGGAGCTCGGCTTGCTCTAATGCTTTTTGCTGTTTATCTCCCCAGTCTCAACACCAGTTTTTCCTTGTTTTATGAGAGTATGTAAAGGTCTGAGGGCTCGGGCTAAATGTGGTATAAATATCCTCTAGTAACTTAGGAGTCCTATGAAAACCTGCAGCTGTGTAACCATTGTAGGAACAGGTTGTTGTAAAATTTTTTCTGTTACTTTATCTGGAATGTGAGGGATTTTTCCTAACCAGGTGATGCCCAAGAATTTTGCTGGTACCACAGGGCCTTGGATTTGTTGGAACTGATTTCTCATCCTTTAGCTTTTAACTCATCAAGCACAATAGCCAAAGCTGTTTCTAAGTCTGCAAAAAAAATCAGAGATTAACATAATATCATCAACATAATGAAATAAGGTAACAGGTGATGGCAAGACAGTTGTTGAAAGATACTGTGCCACCATCCCATGGCACATGGTGGGACTATGAAAATATCCTTGGGTTAACATGATGAAGGTCCATTGTTGGCCTTCCCATGTGAAATCACATTGATCTTGAGACTGCAAGACTAAAGGAATGCTGAAGAAAGCATTTGCAAGATCGCATGAGCAGTTCCCAATTTAGCAGTTAGCTGGTCAAGTAATTTGGCTATATTGGAAACTGCTGCATGTATCGATGGAACAACTTCATTTAATTCTCAGTAATCCACTGTCATTCTCCAACTGCCATCTGGTTTTTTCACTGGACATATGGGGCTATTGAAAGGACTTTGGGCTGGTCATATAATTTGTACTCTAGTCAATTCTTTGACTGTGTCAGTTATTTCTTGATGTCTACCTGGCATGTGGTATTGCTTTACGTGCACAATGCACCACGGCAGAGGTAGTATGGCTGGTTTCCATTTAGCCCACATTGTAAAGTAGCTTTGACCACTCACATGACTGTCTAGTGTCTCCATGTCTTCTTCCTTTTCATCTAGCTGTTCCAAGAGACCTGTCACTAAAGTGGATGTGAAAGTCCACATATCTCTTTCTTGTTGTAATTCTTCCTTCAACCTCTGGATTTCTCTGTCTTTCTTGAGACAGTGTGCTATAGCTAACCATACCACCCATAACAATAGCCAGCCAATTGCTGGGGCAGTGCACTTACTATCTTTGTTAAATTTCATAATCTTTTGTTCTTGGAATACACATTCTGTTCCTTCTAGTGTTTTGGGGGTATTCCTACACTCACGGTGAGGTCCACAACAAGCAAGCAATTGGGCAATCCCTCCCCACATAGACATGGAAGACCACCATCAGAATTTCCCCCACAGATTCCCTACCCCAGCTCATACTTTGGTCTGACACATCCTGCTGACTATGCCAATTGATCTGAGTATAGCAAGGAGCTGTATAAAATGACAAGTTTCTGCTGAACTGAGAAGGATAAGTCAGACCAAAGAACAACTTGGACAAGTTGAGTAAATGAGCGCTTATTAGGGGGCTTACATGGTGTAGCAGTTTGATATTATTTATGAATTCCAAAAAAAGATATTTGATTATGTTTGTAAACTGGTCTGTTTCTCTGGGCATGATACCCTTTGATTGTATTAGATTCAGCTGAGACATCTGACTAACTTGTTAAGATTAGGGTTTTGATTCAACCACGTCATTAGAGTGCAACTGAGCATTGAGTCCCAGCCCCCTTGGGCTGATAAAACAGACTCTCACATGGAAGTAGACACACAGTAGAAGAACACAGAGGAATAGAGACAGCTTCAATAGACACAGCAGAGACCCAGGGAAGAGAGCTGAGCCTGATAGTCTACAGCTGACCTTGTGAAGAGAACAGAGCAGCTGAGCCCAGAAAGAAATGAGCCCCAGGGAGAAAGATGGGCCTTAGCCCAGCCTACAGCTGAGATCAGAAGAAGCTGGGACCATGGAGCCTTAAGAGAAGAAAGAAAGCTGAACCCTTGTAGACATTGCCCGCCATCTTGCTTCAACACGTGGCAACAGAACTTGGTAAGGATGTAACCTTGAGTTGGACTCCTTAGGGCCTTGTGACTGTAAACTTCTACTCCAAATAAATACCCTTTATAAAAGCCAACATATTTCTGGTACTTTGCATCAGCACCCCTTTGGCTGACTAATACACATGGAGTCCTCGTTCTCAGTGGCAGGAGGAGAGACAACATTTTCTGAGTTCAATTGTCTGCACCTACTGAGAAGTTGGTGGGTCTTTTTATTGGGGTTGCTACATGCAAGTGAGGCATAAACATAATTCTAAAAGAATGCAGCACTTTTCTCAATATTAAAGGTTCATAGTTTAAAGATGTTTATCAAGGCATGCAGGGGTGCACGTGACTTTTACAAAATGCTTTGATTATGATCAAAGAAGCAAGATGCTCATATTGTTTATGCAAGGAGGGAAAGGTCAGATAATTACAGTTTTACTGATTTTAAGATTTACTGATTCTCAGGCAATTGTTTCCTGAGGAATGTTTGTGACTAACTGAATCTAGCTTGCAATTTAATTTAAGGAAAGGGCAGTAAGAGTTAAGGGATGCTAAGTTACCTGTGCACAGCATCTCTGCCTCATGTCACATGATGATCTCTCCTTGTGTCTCCTCTTACTGTTTCCACTGACTTCCTGCTTCTTCCTGTGTTGTCTTCTCTGAATAATTGTGTCTGAATTTCTTCTGCTTATAAAGTCCCAGTAATATGATTAAGACCCATTCTGATTCACTTGAAGTCATACCTTAAATAAAAATAACACCTTCAAACAGTCCTATTTACAGCTGAGTGAGTTCACACCAACAAGAATGTGGATTAGGATTAAGAACATGTCTTTTTGTTGAGGTCAATTTCAACCTACCTCAATACATATACAAATATTCATAGCAAAATAAGGAAGAAATACTCATAACTGTTATAGTCCTTGTTCCTACAACTGATCACATGGTTGAGATGGTATTTGAAGCTACCTTCCACTATCCATTCCATATTCCTATTCCTCAGTGAAGCACCTCAGTTTGTGGTTCTTTGCCTAGTGGAATGACCCAGACCCTTCATTCTTGAAGGGTCTAGGTCATTAGCAGTCCTGTCTTAATTGGGTTGTAGTTTTCCATTGACAGGATATAGATCTCCTGTATTCCAGACAGTCTTCCTTACCTCTCTTGTATATTAACAACTCAATTTCCCCTTCTTAATCAGGATCAATCACTCCAGCGACTACAGTAACTCCCTTCCTTGCCAGTTGATTCAGAGACATGAGAATCCCAAAATCGTCCGGTGGTAGTTTCAACCTACAGTTCAATGGAATCATTGTTGTGTCTCCTGGTGGAAACACTCCTCCTTTTGGAACTAAGACCTCTAGCCTAGCAGAGCCTAAAGTCATGGGGACAGGAAGCAAAAAATTTTCTAGTGATTCCTAGGAATAATAGTCAGTGACACCCCTCCCAATGCCATACCTTGATTTCCAGACCTTCAAACTAGCTCTGGATACAGATTTAGAGCATCTACAGCCTCCTGGAGGACATTGCTCCAGCCCCACAAGATATTGCCATCTAACTGGCACTGTAACTGAATCTTCAAAAAGCTGTTTCACTGTTTTATCAAGCCACTTGCTTCAGAATGATGGGAAGCATGGTAAGACTTGTGAATTCCATAAGCATAGGCCCATTGCCTTGCTTCATTTGCTGTGTAGTGAATTCCTTGATCAGAAGCAATGTTGTGTGGAATACCATGATGGTGGATAAGAAGTTTTGTAAGTTCATGGATAGTATTTTTGGTAGAAGCATTAAGGGCAGACAAGACAAACCCATACCCAGAGTATTTCAATAAGAACAAAGCACTGCCCCTTTCCTGATAGAAACAGTACAATGTAAGGAATGTGCCACCAGGTAGCTGGCACCCAAGAGAATAGTGATATAGTAGGGACATATTGTTGGTCTTTGCTGCTGGCAGATTAGAATGTTAGCAGTGAGTTTAGCCAGTTTTGGTAAGTGGATGTCCATGTTGTTGAGCCCATGCATAGCCTCCATCGCTGCCACCATACCCACTTTTTTCATGAGCCCAATGGGCAATGACAAGTATGACTGGAAAAAGTATCTACAGAATGAATCATCCTATCTGATTGATATTTTAATTCTATGCTGGGGTCATCCTTTGGAGAAATTCACATGGGATGCAAATACTGTCTTAGTTTCCCAGACTGCTAAGACAAATACCACACCATGAGTTGCCTTAACAATGGGAATTTATTGGCTCAGGTTTTGAACTAGAAATTCAAAATTGAGGCATCAGCAAGGTGACACTGTGGAGTTCTGGTACTGGATGCTAGTGATCCTTAAGTTCCTTGCTTCTTTCCCAATCACATGGCCATGCCCTGTCCTTTCTCTTCAGGGTTCCCCGACTTCTGGATTCCTGTTGACTTCTGGCTCCTCCCAGAGACTTTCTTTCTATAAGGCCTCCAGTGGTGGGATTAAGACCCGTCCTGATTCAGTTGGTCACACCTTAACTAAAAATAACATATTCAATAGGTCCTAATTACAATGGGTTCACACCCACACAGATGGGATTAAGATTAAGAACATGTTTTTTTCTGAGATACATAACTCAATCTGCCACACATATCTTCACACTCTTTGCCATTTCAGAGAAGTTTATTCACATACCTCTTCCCCAGCTCTTGCCACCAATTTTCCAATCATGTTCCTTCCAAGTCCCTGACCATCAAGTCAAAGCATTGTCCACAGCCCATTAATTGATTCAGACTTATACTACTCACCATTTGTCCTTCCAAGCAAAATAAGCAACCAAGCATACTGTTTGAAGTTCTGCTTGCTAGGAGTACTTCCCTTTACCCTGACCTTCAGGGATGTCCTCAGAAGAGGCTGAAGTGTTGCAGCTATCCATTTTTGACTGATGCCTCTGTATTGTGCAGAACCATCTTTAACCTAGGCCTGAGTTTTTTCTTTCTTAGTCAGCTAGTCATCGGGAACTCCATGAGGCCATATGTGCAGACTGGGAGAGAGAAGTTAATGTAGCAGAAATTGGGACTATGTAACTTACTTGTGCCTTCAGGGCCTGCTTGAGCCTGACTGCCATTTGTTAATGGATGACTGCTGTGCATACCCAACTTTATGGCTTGGTAGGTCAGACAACACCCAGTTCATGATGGACAGCTCAGGTCTCATGGTAACTTTGTGGCCCATGGTTAACCACTCAGTCTACGGTAAGACCCAGCAGCAAGCCAAAAGTTGTTTCTCAAAAGGAGAGTAGTTATCTGCAAAGGATGGCAGGACTTTACTCCAAAAGCCCAAGGGAATAATATAAAACTGACCATCACACCCATAATTGATTGAATATAAATTTATATAAAAGCACCCCCAAATTAGAATATGTCTTTTAAAAAGTAATCATCAATGCTCATGGAGGAGGAAATATAAACTAATTACACTAATCTGGGTTGTGAACTCAATGGTTTTATTTATCAGAAAAATGGTCATGACTCCATTTTGGGGTTATGCTTTAAACATTCAAACTTAAATATTAGTCATATAACTTATGGCCAAATCAGGTAACGAGTAGCCAGTATGAGTGTTTCTTCAACTATGTTTAGCCTTAGTAGATAAAAGAAAAAACAATTTAGAGACAAGGAGATTGCTGAGGAGCTATACCATGAAGTTAAGATGAGAAATATCTATTTAGAATGAAATATATTCTGGACACAAACACCCAATACCACCTCTGTCCTTAAAATAGAACTCAAATATTTAGGCAGCTGAGAAGAATGTGTTTTTCACTTATCATAGGCCTCATTTGGGGTTGGTATGGTTATTTTTTTATTCCTTCCTTAGTATAAAGAGAATATTTTTTTCTAATTTTGGTAGGATCCTACTTTCTGAAACAACAAAATCACCACCCTCGTTTGCACCTTACTTCCTCTTCAAATTACATCTTTGAGTTCTAAAATCAAATCATTTCTAACAAACTTTAGGAAGTTTCCATATTTATGATTTTGCAAAGAAATAGCTCTGTGAGCCCAAAAGGTCCTCTTAGCAATTGCAGATGTTAAGATTTGTGGAAAGTTAACATGTCCAAAACTGAACTCATTGTTCTTCCTCCACACACTGTCTGCTTCTCTATTCAGAACACCTGCCTGCAAGTCTCTTTCATTATAAACCTGGGAGCTGCCTTCCTCTCCTCTCCCCATTGCCAATCAGCTCTGAAATTCTGTCACTTCTGAGTCAGAAACGTCTAGATACCCTGTTCCTACTCTCCCTCTACCATTACCATCTTCGTCTGACTTGCATCATCTCTTGTCGGAGCTGTGCCTCTTTCCACACTGTGGTTATGTCACCATCACACTTATCTTCTAAAATGCAGATCTCGCCATTTTGCCTCCCTGTTTAGAACTTTGGCTGGCTCCGCTGTGCCTACAGGAGATAAAATAGAAACCCTCATTCCTGACCATAAGCTGTTCACAATCTGGCCCCACTCCAACTTTCCAGACTCATTTCCAGTCACACTGGATTGCTCACTATTCTCTGAATCAGCAACATCTTTTCATGCCTCCAGGACTCTTCCCCCAATTTTAAACACTTTTAAGGGTACACTTCAGTGACATTAAGTCATTCACAATGTTGTGCCACCATCACTGCCATCCATTACCGAAATACTTTCATCATCCCAAACAGAAATTCTGTACCTATTAAGCAAGAACTTCCCATTTCCCCCTTTCTCCACCCCCCAGTAACCTTTTATCTACTTTCTCTCTCCACGAATTTGCTTGTTCTAGATGTCTCATATAAATGGAATCATATAATATCTGTCCTTTGTGTCTGGCTTATTTTACTCAACATAATGTTTTCAAGATCCATCCATGTTGGAGCATGTATCAGAACTTCATTCCTTTTTATGGCTGAATAATATCTTATTGTATGCATATACTACATTTTGTTTATCCATTTTTCTGTTGATGGGCATTTGGGTTGTTTCCACATTTTGGCTGTTGCAAATAATGTTGCTATGAACATTGGTGTACTAGTATTTGTTTGAGTTCCTGTTTCAATTCTTTTGGCTACATACCTGGGAGTGAAATTTCCGGGTCATGCGGTAATTCTGACACTTAATCAAATATAGACTAACTGACATCATGCCATGAAAACAAAGGAGCTCACTCAGAGTTGAATAGACAGGTATGGCATGTCCACAAGGCAAGTACTTGAGCGCAGGACTAAGGTTTGCTTCAGAAAACAGTTTCAAAGCTTTTTCAATATGCAAGCAAATCGGAGGTGGAGGCTATAGAGGTCTATGGTTTTCAAGCAGAACATGAAGGGACCCAGACAAGGATGTGGGGATGGGGGTGGTAGGTGGTGAAGGAGAGAACTGAGCAAATGGTGCCCACAGCCCCCACCTACCCATCACCAAGTAGTGCGCTCCTGTGTTATCTGTTTTCCTTTTTGGGTTTCTATGTACATTTTAATTAAGCAAACATTTTCATGGCAAACAAGTTTCATAATTACTGTTCTGTGCCATCACAACCATAACAATTTTTTAAAATCCCAAGATGCATTGTTTCCTTTTTATTATGGAAGCCATATATATTCATTGTTAAAAATGTAGGGAAAAAAAGAAAACACAAAAAAATTAAAAGTCACTTAACTATAAGTACATTTTGCTGTATATCCTTTCAGTCTTTTTTCCTAGTGCATTTATACCAATATTTGTACAGTACATGCAAACATACATATTTCAATAGTTATTTTATACTATTCTTTTTCATTTAATAATATATCTTTTGAAAAATCATTTCTGCAACATGGTATTTTAATAGCTACATGGTATTAGCATTATTTAAATGTACTGTACCTGATCAGTTTCCTATTCTTAGACATTTAGATCATATCTAATGTTCTTACAAATATAAATTCTGTTTCAGTAAAGATCTTTGTGCCTAGCTCTTTGCTTATATCTGTATTTCTTTTTTGTTAAAATTGGAATGTGTCAACATCTTATTTTATTATCATTAAACATTTGGTGTCAAATAAATTAAGATAATTTTACAAACAGAATTTTTGCAACTACATGAAATTTCCACTTTACTGTAAGATTTTTTTTTTATGACACTGGTTCAAATGCATTTCTCTATAGCTACTCTATAATAATAGATAATAGATATAGATAATAGATATAGATATAATTATCTTCCCATGTGACTTTACCAAAGATTTTGTATCTAAAGGAACAAAATTTCAAATGACTAGCTTCAGACAAATGAGATAAGTAAAGTCAACTGATGATGGGGGCTGTTAATCCACATCAAGACACTTGGTTGAATAGTTCTCCTGTTACAGCAGTTGTGATAAGTTAGAACCTTCAAATTACAAGGACAGAACAAGAGTACAATTAAAAGAAACTTCTGCAGACAGACGCAAGGCAAAGCATCTTTCCTGCAAACTAAATGGGTCTCCAGTATTTCCATCTAGTTGGGCTTTCAGAGATAGCAGTCCAAGACATAGCGATAGTATTTACACATCATCTCGGATCTGGTTGCAATAATTATGTCTGAAAGGATTTAATACCCATCCAAGTCCAAAGGTGGAAGAACAGCAAAATGGTGTGGTAATCTGCCCGAGCAGACTACAAGCACAGGCTGGTTGTACTGGTGCAGCCCTCTGGGGGGTTTTCTTCAGCTGACGCTGAGTAGAACAGTCCCGCTAAAGAGACCAGAGGAATAAGGGTAATAAAAGATGGAAACATTCTTCTCCCTCACTTATTACAGGCCACCCCGACTTTTTAAAAGATATGTAGCAGTAACAGAATTTATTTGTTGTGGGTGTTTTAAGTTATGATCTAGTGGCCCTCCATTTCTTCCTGCTTCTCAGTTTGAGGTGTCATCGTAGCTGCCTGTGGATGCCATCAGTGACTGGATATGCTATTCCGGACTCTTCATTAATGGCTTCATTTGTCCATGCTTCATATCTGAGAGGCTTCTTGCAGAGTGGGCACAGCAGGAACTGCAGCAGCACCAGGTTGAAGGCATGGGGGATCAAACCTGGGTCCTCCATGTGGTAAACGGGAGTTCAATAGCTTGAGCCACAGCCGCTTCCCTGCTGTGTCTCTTATTGTGTCTCCTCTGTGTCTCTTTCTGTTGCATCATCTTGCTGCGTCAGCTGTCCACTTGGACCAGCACTCCGTGCCACCCAGCACTCCTGCACGGGTCAGTGCTTTGCGTGGGCCAGCTCTCCGTGCAGGCCAGCTTGCCTTTTACCAGGAAGCCTGGGAACCTAACCCTGGACCTCCTATATGGTAGATGGGAGCCCAATTGCTTGAGCCACATCTGTTTCCCAGAAGGATTTTTACCATGATAAATTAAGTCTTCATGATAATTTGATACTTAATAAAATATAAGAACCATTTCCATAAATGAACAAGGCAAAGTAGTCCATTATTTAATCTTGTTGTAGAAGTGCTAGCCAATATAATTAGACAAAGGAACAAAGTAAGAATGAGAACATATTGGGAATAAGGTGCCAAGTTATCATTACTTCAGAAGATTTACCCACATATCTAAATAATACGATAGGCTGAAATGCTAAGCTGTTAGGACCATTAGGAGAGTTTAATTAGGTGGTCAGATTGACATAAAAACACAAAGCTTTCTTACATGTTGACAATAGCCAGCTGAAAAAATAATAACAAAAAAAGATGCTCTTCACAATAGTAACAAAATGTACAAAACATTTAGAAATAAGCTAAATAAGTAACATAAAAATTAAATAGGAAGAAGACTATGAAACACTAAGGAACACTGCAGAAAATCTAAATAACAAAGAGAAACGCCTTGCCCACACCTGGCGAAAGGCTCACCTATTTTCATTGTATTTGTTGCCATTCTTACTGTGTTGGCCCCCAGGTTGCAGGTTCGGGCTCCTGGTTCAGCTACTGATCACCTTTCTCTGGGGCCCTGCCAGGCAGTGGGCAGACGTGTTGAGACTGTCACTCAAATTGTCCTGCCCACCTCTAGCCACGGGTTAGACAACCTATCCAAGCAAGGATCATCAAATTCTCTTGCAGAATGTAACATTTGAGCAGAATGCCTCCTTGATGGAAAGCACGGAGAGCTGAGGAATGAGAAACGAGTTGGTTTCAAATGGTTCCAGATCCCTGCAGCTGCTTTGTTTCTTTCCATCCCCAAATCTGGTTCTTCAGCTTTCCATTTCATTTTTCAGCCACCCTATAGCCTTTCAGTCATTCCTTTATTTTGTCTTTTTCTTTGTGTTATTCAAAGTCTGTTTCTGATTTTTTTCTACCAAAGAACTATAACGGAATCCAGTAGATAAAATACTATAAAGTTGTCAATTCTCCCCAAATTAGTCTGTAACTCTATACAATAAGAATCAAAATTATAATAGAAATGTAACAAAATGGTTTTAAAGTTTATCTTGCACATGAGAACCACTTGGGGAGCTTTTAAAAGTCTCCATCCCCAGACTGCACCCAGAGCAATCAATTCAGGATCTCTGCGAGTAGAATGAGGTTATCAGTGTTTATTAAAGCTCCTCGGGGACGGTTGGGTGTCCGTCT
>JAQZBX010044883.1:0-21223 GCA_029593785.1 Cabassous unicinctus
ACAATATGTAGTACTCTGTGTCTGGTCCCCTTCACTTAGTGTAATTTTTTTTCTGATACTAACTTTCTATTCTGCATTGTTTCTGAGGAAAAGTCAGGTGTTAATTTTACTGGGATTCCCTTGTATATGATAAGTCATTTTTCTCTTGCTGCTCTCAAGAATTTTCTTTGGATTTCAATATTTTTTCTAAGATGTGTTTGTGTGTGGTTATCTTTGAATTTATCCTATTTGGAGTTCATTTTGCTTTGGGAAATTTTCAGCCATTATTTCTTTAAAATGTTTTTCTCTGTTCCCTTATCTCTCAACTATTCTTCTGGTACTCACGTGACATGTACATAAGTGCACTTAATTGTGTCCTACATTTCAGAGACTCTATTCCGTTTCTTCGTTTGTTTTTCTGTTTTCTTCAGAATGCAAACCTTCAAGTTTAGTGATTTTTTCTTCTGCCAGCTCAAATCTATGGCTGAGTATCTCTAATGAATTTTCATTTCACTTATTGTACTTTTCAATTCCAGAATTTCTCTTTGTTTTTTTAAATAATTTTTTTTATCTTTGGTGATATTCTCTATTTGAAAGACATTGTTATTATACCTTTTATTTCTTTAAACATGGTTTTGATTAGTTCTTTGAACATATTTATAATAGCTTCTTTGATATATTTGTCTTCTAGGTCTGATATTTGGGCCTTTTCACAGGAAACTTCTAATGATTGTTTTTTTTTTCCCTGTGTATATGTCATATCTTCTTGTTTCTTTCTATGCTTAATAATTATTTGGTGACAATTGCATATTTTATATAACATATTGTAGCAACTCTGGATACCCAGGTATTATTGCTGCTAGTATTGTTTACTTGTTTATCAGTTTAGTGACTTCAGTGGATTATTTCAGTGAAGTTTATTTCCCCAGCAGTATATAGCCACTGATGCTGCTCCTCAGACATGAAAGACTGGTCATAAGCACAGTCACCCGGGATGACAACAGGGCTCTCTCTTTGACGATGTTTCCACAAATCTCAATGTTAAACTAACTGCTTCTGTTGGTATCACAGACAGCTATTAGCCTCCATGCATGCAGGTTGACACTTCTACTGTTTTTGACAATGCTCTGGGGAAGAAATTGCTCCACAGTATAATCCAATTATATACAGGCCCCTTCTCAGAGGACATTTTTTTTTCTTAAGGAAGTATTGGAGGATTGACCCCAGGACTTTGTACATGGGAAGCAGGTGCTCAACCACTGAGATACATCTGCTCCACAAGGATGGTCTTTGAGGCTTGTTTCAACCTGCTGATAGTTTTTTAAATTTTGACATAGATAAAAGTGACACATTTGACTATTTATGGTTTGTGCTTCTGGCCTTTAAAAAAAATATCTTCCCTTCTTTGATATTTTCCTATATGATCTTCTAGAAGTTTTCTATTCACATTTGTTTTGTAATCTCCCTGAAATTAGTCTATTTATTATTTTCCAGATTGATAACCATTTGTATAAGTACAGAGTCTATAATTTTCCTACTGACTTACAATTTTGAAATTTTGAGTGGGTCTACTTCTTGTTTCTCTCATAACCTCTACTTTTCTTCGTGTCTGTTTATGTCCCAAAAGCTAATTATCTTAGTCATGGAATTTTAAAATAAGTCAGTATATAGTAGTACATGCTTCCCAACTTGTTTTTCTTTCCCAAAATTGCCTTGTGTATTTTTAGCACTTGCTATTTCTTATTAATTGTATAGTTACCTTTTTAAACTTCTCTCTCTACACACATGCACACACACACAAGTGTGCCTCTGATGGTATTTGCAATAAATATGTGGAATAAGCTGAGGGAAATGGTCATTTCACAAAATTGAGACTTTCCATTCACATGCATATTATACAATAACAATTTTTTATGTCTTCTTTTATGTTTTAACATTTTTTCCATATTAAATTCTTGCATAGGTTTCATTAGAATTATCAGATATCTTTCGTTTCTGTTGCTATTAAAAGTTTTGTCTTTCTTTATAACTACATTCTTTAATAACTTGTTGAAATTTTCTTCCATTTTCTGATCCATCACCCCAGATTACTGGCTTCCTCTTAGGGTTCTGAGACTGCTACAGTTCCAGAAATTATAGTCAACTATAAAAACATCTGATCAAAGCAAAGAAAATTTTTTTTGCTCCTAGTTGTCTCTATTATGTAGAATATTCTTTCCGAGGAGGGTCAGAGCACACTTCTATTTGGGTTTTTTGTTTTTTTCTAAGTTAGGCCAAATGCTCATGACTAGCCAAGAAGGAGATTTGAAAATTAGCTGTATTTTCAGCCTCTATAGTAGAAGGCATCACTGACAACAGAGAAGGGGTGGTATTTATGGATGTTTGAAAACATTGAACAAATAAGGGTGAATATAATAGCTTTCTATTGGGTAAAGCAAACTGAGATAGAAGATGCAGGATCCCTGTTACCCATTGCGTTCTGTGATAACAATAAATCAGGGGTTCTTAACCTTTTTTGTTCCACAGACCCCTTTGCCAGTTAGATGAATACTACTGTAATTATTTATTTCATACATTCTTAAGTGAAAGAAATGCTAGATTTCAGTTAGAGGTCAGAGAAAATAGTTGATTTTTTTTCAATTCAAGCTCATGGGTCCCCTGAAATCTTTCCACAGACCCCAAAGGGTCTGTGGACCCCTGGTTAAGAACCCCTGCAAACGATCTAGTATCTTAAACGTCAAGACTCAAGACTCCTAACCTATGTCTGTTGAAATTTTTAAGTTGCCTCATTTGGGAAGTACTAGCCACTCCTCTGTCATGATCAAGGGCTCAATCCCAAGCCTTTTGGTACCAGTAGCTTATCTTTTTTAAAAAATATATGTCTATTAGAGAGGTTGTGAACTTACAAAACAATTATACACATATATACATCAACCCTTCACCAACACACCACACTATTGTGGAATATTTGTTACAGATTATGAGATATCATCATCAGACTATTGCCACTAACTATGGTTTATAAAGTACATTTGACATATTATTTCTGTAGCCCCCTATTATCGATATAGTATACCTTTGGCATTGATGCAAGAATGTTACAGTATTGCTGTTAACTATAGTCCATAGGTTGCATTAATTGTAATTTTCCCATGCTTCTCCATATTCCCACCACCCTACAATAGTGACTTCCATCTGTTCTAATTCACGGAAGGACATTCTTGCATTTGTATTATTAACCACAATTCTCATCCACCTCTAAGTTCACCAGATTATTCTCTAGCTTTCTTTCAAACGGCATTTACATCCATAGACTACCATTTTCAGTCACAATTCCATTTATAAAGCAGCTGCTACTCACTATAATGTGTTACCATCAACTCTATCCATTTCCACACATTCACAGTCAAGTTAATTAAAACTTCTACATACATTAAATATCAGTACTCCTTCACAGCCCTCCTCTTGTCTTCTAATAACCTATACTCTAAGTGTTAACTCCATGTGTTTTTTTTTTCATTTTTAGTTCTGTTAGTAAGACCATGCAATATTTATCCATTTGTGTCTGGCTTATTTCACTTAGCATGATGTCTTCAAGATTCATCCATGTTATCATGTGTGTCCAAATTTCATTTCTTCTTATTGCAGCATAGTATTCCATCATATGTATATACCACATTTTGTTTATCCATTCATTAGTTGATGAATACTTGGGTTGATTCCATTTTTTGCAATTGTGAATAATGCTGCTTGAACATCAATGTGAACATCATGTCACAGTTTTCAGTTCTTCTGGATATATTCCCGATAGAGGAATTGCTGGATCATATGGCAGTTCTATATTTAGCTTCCTGAGGAACCACCAAACTGTTTTCCATAGGCTGCACCATTTTACAATCCCACCAACAGTGAAGTAGTGTTCCTATATTTCCACATCCTCTCCAGCACTTTATGTTTTCTGTTGTTTTTTTTCAATAACGGCAATTCTATGCAGTGTAAGATGATATTTCATTGCTGTTTTGATTTGCATTTCCCTAATAGCTAGTGATATTGAACATTTTTTCAGGTGCTTTTTGGCCATTTGTATTTCCTCTGTGGAGAAATGTCTATTTAAGTCTTCAGTCCATTTTTTAATTGGATTGCTTGTTCTTTTACTGTTGAGTTGTATGATATCAGTTGCTTATCTTGACAAAACTTTGTCTCCATCCCTCTGTTACTCCTGACCATAGGGGAAGCACCAGCTCCTCCACTGAAATGAAGTGGAAGGTATGGGGAGACTAGGGGTTCAAGCATTGCATTTGTAGCACTTTGACATGATAGAATCTTGGTGCTACCCGTTCTACAGAAATAGAAACAAGTACCTAAAGAAATATGATCAAACTTTGATTATTAAATGTCTGATGGGGGGTAAGGCTGGGGGAAAACATAAAGTTAGGCACAAATATATTAATATGCAGGCTGTTAGCACATCACCAGGGCTTTGATTTTACCTAAAATGGCAAACTGTGTTACAGGAAGCAACTTTAAGCCAGAGTTTTATTTGAACTTGAGACCTGTTATATTTAGCCCATGTCCAAATGATCCCTTCTCTCATTCATCATTGCTCCTTGCATGTTTACACCTACACCTACAACTCCTTGCATGTTTACACTTCTGCTTCCTTCTGAACTCCCCCTGCCCTCCATGGCTTTTAAGTCATCAAAGACAAATAGTGTTTGTCTTAAAGTGCCTCAATGTATAATTTGAAAAAAATCTGGGAATATAACAAGCAGAAATGATTTTCTTCTCACTCATGTAATTATCTAACTTCCTAATTCTGTGTTACCTTCCTCTTCAATTCAGTGACAATTTTTTTTTTCACATATTTTTTAGATTGTTTTATCTTTGGCCTTTATTATAAAGCTTTCTTGTGAAATCAATCTCTATTTCAGTTATGCACTTGATATTCATATACAGTTTTAATGTCCAGTGTTTGGCTAACATACAACTTGAAATGTTGACTGTGATCTCTCTTTGATATATCTCTCATTATTCTTTGATGAATAATAGAAGTATGAACACTTTTTAAATCACCCTGAATAAAATTATAATTGGTAATTTATTATTTACAGCAAAATGTACAATTTATAACATACTGATTTGTCCTGTGATCAAAGACAACACATGTTTTATCAAGGCTCATAGTACAATGAATTAATTTTAGTCTTCAATAATTCATCTGAAGAAATTCTATACACATGATTTTTTTAAACACTATATATATGACATGAACAGAGCCTAGGTTTTTTCATCAGAATTTTTTTTTTTTTTTTTTTTTACAAATTTCTACCTGGTTTAGATGGTACTAGTGTCTTAGATTTATATTTTTTACCTTTCAATCTCACTTGAAATTCTGAGAATAAAACCACCTCTCCCAAGCTAACAAGACACAGAGAAATATAACTGGATAAATGATAGTGCAACAATAATATAAACTAAAATAACTCTGAAAGAGATATTTGCATGTTTACATTAAGATGGCATGTTAGTCCCTAAAAATTTAGAAACTTCAGCAAATCAAGAAAACATGAAATTGTCAAATATGTGATTGAGGTCTTAGAAGCCAAGGAGATTCACATACTTTGCTAGCTGTCCTAAGCACATTTCTTCTGCAAAGAGGAAACAATCAGATGCTGATTGACTTTTCTTATCTTGCCTTACATCATATTTTCAAAAGAAAATTGCTTCTTAACTATAATTTATAATACATTGTTTAATTTACTGCTACTCTGAACATGCAGAAAGCATTTGTTTAATTTAGAATTTGGGGAGTACTGGGCTTGGTCTAATTACTATAGCATAGAAGAAACCTTTTATTTGTGGAAACTCCATATTCCATATCCAAGACTTGAGCAGAGATTTTTTGATATGTCAGTTTAACCCCATGTCACCCCTTGTAAGGTGAGTTCTATTAATCACAGTTTTGATTGCCGTTTATGAAAACAAGCATTTTGTAATGTTCCATTGTATTTATCAACTTGTGATGTAGGTATTCCATAATAGGAAATCATTGCCTTTTTTGTATAGAAGATGAACAATTTAATGACATTGATAAATATTTTTTTTCTTCCTACATTCTTAGCTAAGAATTGATAATGGACTGCTGTATGTGTGAGCCTTAATATTTTCATATAATTTGTGATTAGTCATAAGCCCTATTTTAAGCTGATCTAACCTTTATATATGTGGCCAAATATCTATGAGATGTTTCTTAGTATTGGTCTTAATTATTTCCTCCAGGTTAATTTGTCAAGTTACAGAATTTTGATCACTGTTTATCATCAAAAGTCTACAAAGGAAATTATTTGTGCACCTACTAATAACTGGAATTCTGGGCATCAGTTTCCAGTTAAGTAGTACTAGATAACTCAAGATTCTGTATCATTAGCAGTCAATCAATGTTGACTATAAGTACTATTTTTTCTCTAGTCATCCTATAAGAAAAGTCAGGGCTCCTGTACATGTTTTCTGAGATTATATACTAACTAATATTAGGGAGTTCTATTCACAACATATTTGTGAGCATCAACCACCTTCAATTTAATTCAATTTAATTCCTTGCCCTCAGGAAAGCCAGTGACCAGCTTCAGCCAAAGTTAACTCATTTCTTCAAAGAGGCCAGTTTCCCATTTCCTTTTTCCATCTCCTCTTCCAATGCTTTACCTTTGTAGTGACATAATCATTATTTCCAAATCACCAGATATCTCACCTGAGTTAGGCTTTTATTTCACTATGTTCATCATCATCACATAATTGGTAGAGGTATCAGAAGCTTTTTTAATCCTTGAAGCAAGGGGTTTTTTAGTCTGTTAAATTATATGGCTAATTTAACAATGGTCCCTTTTCCCACCTGTTTATTGGAGATAAGTCTCTCCTATTACTGGTATATTTTCCACATTTTAACCAGAATTATCTACCTTGCTCTCATTTCTCTGAATTATTTTCCACTACTTACACAGAGCAAAATATACATTATATAATTTAAATAAATCTTTCAACAATTCTGGGAGACAGATATAATTATCTAGATTTTATAAATATAGAAACTAAGTTTAATAACTTGTCAAAAGTCAGGCAAGTAAGTGCTGGAATTCTATCCCTATTCTTATTCCAGTATGTAAACAATTTCTACTAGTGAACAGTTTCTCAAGATTTGAGTTAATGTCCTTTATTGCCCCTTTTCCATCTCCCAGACATTTGATCTTGTTTGGCAACCTTCATAATAATATCTGGATTTAACATGTGTTTCTGTGAGGGATATTAATTCTCATTTTGCTTTTTCTGCATTTTGTATAAATACCATGTTTGCTAAGAGGGTTGGATTATAAACATTCTGGAGCCAGAAACATATCAAACACTTTTAAAAGTTAATAAGATTTAGGACAGTGCCACAATAAATGAGCACATAGTAAAGGTGATTGTGTGATACCGACTTTAATCAGGAGCTGTCAGTCCAGGAATCAAATCTGACTGATGTGTTGAAGCACTTTGTTTGCATATCAGTGTTGTCCTGCTTGATGAAAAGTCCAAGTTAATCCCCAAGTCCCTGAATGCTGGAATAGAGCTTGCTTCTTGCAGTTTAAATATTTTTCAGGTATAGGCATTTGACATTTTAGGCAAATGATAAATTTGAAATCTTTATTAATAAAAAATATACCCTAAATGACAAATTTATTTACTTGAGGTTTGGGAAGCATTCCTGTTTTGACAGTTTGTTTTGCTCTTCTCATTAAAAGGAGTTTGTCTTGGAAACTCAGACTCTTTGGAGCAATAGCCATGTTCAATTCTCTTATCGAGTGTACATTATCAATATGAGCTTAGACAATATCTCTGAACCAAATTTCCTCACATGTAAAGTAATAACCATTCTATTTCGTTGTCATGAGAACTAAGAGACACCACATACATAGGTGCTGAATAAATTTTAAATTGCTTTCTCCTATTCCTTTCAATTAGGATTAGATATTATTAAAAGGGCCTTATGAGTGAACAGTTACCTTAGATATGTAATTAACTCATTGGAAGATGATATAGGAAAAATGCCTTCTAGTATAACTACTTCACTGTTTTTATTTTGGTTTATTCTTCTTAACCAAGAATGGAATGGGCAAATGAAGTAACCTACCATTTCAAAACTGGACATTCCAAATATTTCTTAAAAAACACTGTAAAATTTACTTATTCATTCTAGACTCTGGATTTCTTATTTAGACAATGATGGGGTTCAACAAGATCATGTCTAATATCCCTTCTAGCCAAAAGAATCTACAAAGTTGACAGAGTGGAGGTGCCAAAAAACTATTCCAAATTCCAATCAATCAAATAACCATGAAACCCTCAGAAAAGTTAAGAATAATCCAATAAATTACAATAATACCTATGAAGTAAAAGATATATGGCTAAATTAGCTAAAAGGAAAATGTACAGACTGAAAATGCCATCCATTCATGCATCAATCCATCCACCCATCCATGCATATATCCATAAATTCAATTTTTAAAACTCAAAAGATATTTAGAAAGAACCAAGATGAAAGTAGATAAGCTAATGAAATAGAATAATTTTTTAAAAAGTAGAGTTCATTTCCATCCATCATGGGACATGACTCCCAGGGATGAGCCTCCCTGGCACTGAGGGATTCTTACCAAGCACAAACTAGCAATGCATGTGGAAAAAGACCTTGACCAAAAGGGGGAAATGTATTTACAAATGAGTTTCTATGGCTAAGAGATTTCAAACTGAGTCAGAAGGTCATTCCAGAGGTTACGCTTATGCATGTCTCAGCAGGATTTCATTGACTGCCACAGTAAGCAGTGCCTTAAATAGTGGTGCTCCTGTGGGTTCTAGAGACATCCAGACACTATAAGCAGGGCAGACACCTCAGGAATTCGGCAACCTGTCAGTGAGCCTTACTTTGGAATTTATGTTCCCCAGTGTAACCGAATTAGACTCATTTATAGTTTCCCTACACAGGGCTCTTCTGCCCCCTTTTATTTGAACCTATAATTAGCAGTATACTTGTTAAACTTATGTCCCAGAGACTTAAATTTTTGGTCTGTCATTATGCCAGTTGAGCCCTGAATCTCAGCAGAGTTGCAACACCTCCTCTCCAGTTCATTGGACTCATCCAGGACAACTAAGAGATGATGATGGACAACATCACTCCCAAGGAACAGAGCGTGTCTGCAACTACATGCATGATAGTTCCATCCATCTGCCCCATGGGATCTAAGCTCCCTCTCATTTAGAAGCAGAGTGGGCACACCATCCCAAAATCATTCTCAAGATTGGGGAATGAACAATGAACTAAAGTAGACTTATAATTATTTTACTATAGACTTAATATTATTCTAGGGAAGTGGTTGTGGCTCAATTGGTTGGGCTCCCATTTACCATACGGGAGGCCCGGGTTTGATCCCTTGGGCCTCCTGGTGAAGGAACTCCTGTGTGGCGTGGAGACCTCAGGGCCTGCGCAGCACGGAGACCTGGCGCAACAAAGGAAGACAAGCAGCAAGGGGGGGATTAAAAAATAAAGTTAAAAAAATAATATTCTAGCAATGGAAGAACTTTTATCATTGATATAAAGGCAGTGACCACCAGAGGTTCTGAGGGGAGAGAGGGAAGAATGGGTGTAATATGGGGGCATTTTCAGGACATTGGAAATATCTTGCTTGACACTGCAATGATGGATACAGGCCATTATATATTTTGTCAAAACCTACAAAGTTGTGTGGGACAGAGTATAAACTATAATGCAAACTATAGTCCACAGCTAGTAGCAATGCTTCAATATGTGTTCATCAATTGATAACAAATGTACCATGCTAATGAAGGATGTTGTTAATGTGGGAATGTGTGGGAGGGAGAGGGAGTGGAGCATATGGGAATCCCTTATATTTTTTATGTAACATATATGAAATCTAAAGCTTCTTTAAAAATAAAAATAAAAAATTTTTAAGTTAAAAAAGTTAAAAAAAAAGTGGAGTTCACAAGTAAATGAAAAATCCAGTTCTTATAATGAAAGTCTGATCAAGAAATGAAGAGACCACACAAAACACATTAGAATACAGGAAAAAGACACTGCAGTTATGATTGGGAATCAAAGAAAATACCACACACAGCTTATGTCAATACATTTGAATATCAATTTGAAATAAATAAGTTTCTGGAAAAATAAAAATCACTTATTGATTTAAGAAATGAGAAAGAAATAAAGCAATTAAATAGACCCACTCTAATTGAATTAATGAACCATTGTCATTGAAATGAAAAATCAATTAAAGATCTCTGTGATTTTCAGGGAACATGTAATTAATATATTCCCTAATCTTTTGCATATTACAGAAAATGGTAAACTGCACATTCACTATAAGATGCTAAATTGACAGTAAAATGATTAATGTTGGTCCTCAAAAGAAAAATTCATACTAATTTCACTTATTAAATTAAATGAAAAAAATCATAAATAAAATATTAGCAAATAATATTCAACAGTTCTTTAAATAATACATCTTATCTTTGGAGGTATTATCCAAAATATGCAATGATGGTACAAATTAGGAATTATTAATATATTTCACCTCGTCAATTACAGAGTTATTTGAACAGGAAAATGACCACAGCAAAGGGGATGGGGGATATAATTAGGTATTCATAAATCATTCCAAAGATCACAGACCTTGCATGGGCAAGAAATATTTGTTGGAGTCTCTGTATTAACAAATACTCCGGTAGATATAGGTAGGTTTTATCCTTGTTTCCGTCATCTATAATTGCATAAAAACCAGACCAAGATTTAGGACCTTAACACATAATTTATTATTTCTCATGATTCTCACACCTGGACTGAATTCAGCTGGGCAGTTCATCTGTTTTACATGGTGTTTGTTGGTCCTGGAACTGACAAGATGACTTTATTGCTCATCTCTGATACCTCGTTGGGATGGCTGCAACAACTTGAGGGTGGTTATACATTCTTCTCTCTTTTAAAGTTCTCTTGCTATGGCTAGGATGGGATTTCCCATAACATATTATTATCAGGGTAGTCAGACATCTTATATGGTACTTGCTTTCAAGGAAACAGAAGGTGCAATGTCCTTCTCTTGAAGGTTAGTCAAGGAACTGGCAGAGAATTATTTCTGCCACATCGTATTACTTAAGACAAGTCACAAGCCACCCCAGATTCAGGGTGGAGGTGTAGATAAATAGATTCCCCATCTCCATGCATGCATCCACAGGGAGGGAAGGAAATAATGATTTCTTTATTTGGAGGCTATCTAACATGTTCTGAAAAGAATAGATTCTCCCAATTGTCAGTCCAGCTAGGAAGATTTATCTTGGGGGGAGTAATGAAGCTTCATGAATGAATGATTAGATCAATCAAAGGGGTTGATCTTCTTTTACTGGGTCATAGAATACATTTAGTATAGATTCCAAGCCCCAAAGTTGCCTGAAACAGTTCTAGATTTATTAGAAAGAAATTGGTAGAAATTGGTTGAAATTGGATAAGTGTGACCCCAGGCTTGGTCAGATGTTATAATTTACTCTCTGTATTACATTTTTCACTCATGGTCTTTAACATTTTGTTAAACCCTAAATAAAATTACAGCTGTATGGAATATGCTTTGGGAAAAGAGGAAAAGGTCTATGTCCATACTTGAGATGAAATAATACAAAGGAGAGAGCAGCATCCCTTGCCCCAAGAACAGAGGGGGAGTATTGGAGTGATCAACACCAGAAGATAGCTAAACCAGAGGAATGGCAATACAGTAAAGGTAATCTATAATAGAGGGGCAGTAACATGGCAACATGTAGTAATAGTTCCTAAACTAACAAGAAGCAGTAACCTGGAAAATAATCTTGGTGAATGCTTATGCCAGGATGATTTAGATGCATGATGACATCATACAAATCCCTATTCTACCATCTGGTCCCAATAAAATCATTCACGTATCCTAGTGGGCAAAAATAAATATTTTAGCATCACGTAAGAGGCCCTACATGATCATGAGTCCATAGATAGGCATACTATTGCCCATAAATTCTTTACAAAATAAAATATGTCTTTTCTGGTTAAGCCAGTTTCCCTCAAATAATTAGTGGAATTCAATTATGCAACAAAAGTTAAAACCACTGTTTTACAGCTTAATTTTTCACTTTTATTCCCAGTTCAGTTCACTTCACCTTCAGTCACATCACTTACAGTTCCCTGAAAGAGCTCTGTTCTTTCACATTTTCATGCCTTTGCTTGTTGTCTTTCTTTGAGTCTAGACTCTCCTATCTTTTCTTTGTTGCCTGAAAAATAATGTACTTAGACTTAGTGCAAGATTACCTCTTCTAAGAAACATTTCCTGACAGACACTTAGCTCCAAAACATGATCTATTTTATGGCTAGTAAAATATATTTTTTATTCATGTAGGTTGACATTTTTTCTTTTCTTAACACAAAATTAATAATTTTGTGGGATTAAGGAGGCATGGAAGTGACACAGTTTCTAAGAAAAGAGACACATCTAATATCATTTATAAGAGCAGATGTTTCATAATGTTTTCTTCTTGGTATGCAACCATACAATGATTATAGTATAACAATTCATTTTCCTCCCTGATATCAAACAAAAATAATGAAACATTTGATTTTCATTTGGGGTGCTCTTGCTAATACAATCAAATAGATATCAATGGATCTCTCTAAAAAAATGAGATTTCTTTATTGCAATTATCAGAAATTGACTTGGATTAGCTCAAGAGAAAATTTTTGGTATTTATAGAATCAGATGGAAGTCTATAGAATCAGATCTAGAAAATGGACAAGCTCTACCACCACTCTCTAAGCTATTGCCACTGCTGCCCACTTGATACCAATGTGAAGAATTTCTCAAGTTCCCTGTGCCTTTGAATCACTTCTGAAGAATTCAAGCCTCCAGTTGACACAGCCTATTTGGGGCCAGAGAGTAGAAATAGCTGGCCTCTTTTTTACTGCTTATGGGAGGTAGACCTATGTGAGAAAGATTTCATCACACATAGAAAGAATGTTGTAAAATGGTAGCTTTTACATGTAACAAACATCCAATATACTTTTTATTTCATTGGGAGATGGAACACTATGGGCATTTTTGCTCTTTTCAACATTTAATGTTACATAACACTCTCTATACCTGCTATGAAAGTGATTGAGATAGGGAAAGGTAGGAGAAGGGAAATAACTTGACAAAGGAGGAGGACCAATGGAAAATTACCATCAGATAATACCTAACTGCAGTGGAAAATCACCTGTCTAAGACCTAAGGTCGAAAGATGCCAGAGACAAAAGGCCCACCCATCACCTGACCACCACATGCTTCACCAACCACTCCCCTGGACAATTCCCATTCTGAAGAATACCTGAGTTAGTAAAAAGTTAGAGTTTTTAATCTCCCTTTTGCATAAAGCAGACCAATGAGAACACTGGGACTTACAAGTCCTAATTTACATGGAGGGGCAAGAAAGGGAGAAACAGCTTTAATAAAACAGTACCCCAGTGTATTAGTCAGCCAAAGGGGGTGCAAATGTGAAATACCAAAAATGGGTTAGTCTTTATAAAGGGTATTTATTTGGAGTAGAAGTCCACAGTTACCAGGCCATAAAGCATAAGTTTCTTCCCTCACCAAAGTCCATTGTCACATCTTGGAGCAAGACAGCTGCAGATGTTTGCCAGGGTTCAGGCTTCTGGGGTTCCTCTCTTCCTGGAGCTGTGTCTCTCTCCAGGCTTAGCTCTTCTGGTTCTTCCACAAGGTCAGCTGTAGACTATCAGGCGAACGGCTTGCTTTTCTTCTCCTGGGGCCTTCTTTCCAACATCAAAACTGCTTCTCAATAAACTGCAACAACTCTGTTCTTTGCCTTGCCTTTTATATTCGATTCCCCACCCACCAAGGAGTGGGGCTCAATGCCCTACTGACTTGTGGCCCAGTCAACGCCCTAATCATAACTTAATCATGCCCAGATTAATAAATCAGTTTACAAGCATGATCCAATTATATTTTTGGAATTCATAATTACATCAAACTGCCCAACTGCAACACTTCAGTAGGGGCAACTCATGCAATTTGTACAAGCATGCCTGCACTTCCATCTTGAGTATGTACTGTCGCTTTACATTAAATTCTTCCAATATTATATAACTATTCCTTGAATTCTTCTTGGACTGTCTCAAGTACCCTACTACCCTAGGTTGAGGTCTTTCTCCAAGACCTTCTAGGGCCTCTCAGATATCATGATGATTGTGAGAGGACTCATTCCTTTATGTTTGCAATTAATTTGCATAATATACAATATATCATGGGAATGAAAAAATCAAAATATGCTGGTATAGTGTATGGAGATTTGATTTGTATTACTCAGACTCTTCTGGCAGGAGAAGATTTGATAATTATGTAGTTGAAGAAAAGACCACTAGAAGGAAATCTTTTATTTTAGTCGTCCCCAACCTAGTCATTTGCAGATCAATTTTAATGAATGGGAATTGCTAGAGCCTAAATGTGGACTATCATGAGACTGAGAAACTCTTGAGGCTACAGTCTTAGTGGGGAAGGGTGGGGAGGAGATCACATCCATGGACTTTACCTCCAGGAACCATTCCAGATTCTCATTTTGAAGACAGAGAAATATTCCCTCTTGATTCAAGCTAGGGGAGAGTGCTGGAAAAGTCAAGGGCACACCTAGAGTTCATCTTACAGCCCTAGCCTACCCACCTCCTTTTCTATTGTGTGCAGATGTTTCAATATGTTTCCATTCCACAGCCCAGGTGAGATGTTAGGTCTAATGGAAAGGCCTGACCATAACTTAAACCTGGAAACCAGGAACAAGCAGCTCTTGCTGCTTGTGAGGGTGGGAACTCTCAGTGGCAGGACCCCCCACCCCCCCCCCGCCCCTGGGCTGTGTAAACACCACACTATGGAGATTCGTCTCTCCTCTCCATTGCATAGTGGGGTGTGCAGAACTTCATCCACTGACCCTGACCCTAGCCTTGGCCTCCCCAGGAGACCAGCTATGATGAAATAGCTTCCCCTGCTCTTCTGAACCCTTTGTTGTATAAGTAATAAAGTGGTCATTTGCTGAAAGTCTTTGCTGTGCCTGAGCCTGTGTTCCTACACACAGTATAGCAACTTGCTCCACAGAGAGGAAGAATCATCATTGTGAAATGCTCTCAGAGTCTTCTCCATAACAAAGGCCTACTTTCCAGGGAAAAGACTACCATATTCCTGTCACATTCATGTCACAGAGGTAGGGCATTCCTATCACTCCAGCCCCCTCTGGCTTTCCTATTTCACTTATGTTTGCGAGGGTGGGGGTTAGGGATAGGAGGTAGGGACATGGGAAACTATACATGAAGAAACACTTGTAAAGATCACAAGTCAAAAATGCTAGCTCACTAAAAGACTGAGATTTAACAAGAACATTACAAAATGTTCCACAAGTGTACATCTTACCACCACACCAACAAGGCTCCAATATAATAATAGTGAATTACAAATTAAAGAGCTGAAAGACACGAACTGTCTCTGAGGAGGAGTATTTAAGGAAGACCAGCCTCAAAACAAACAAAGAAACAAACAAACACAAACAGAAAGTAGGCCCTCCTGCCCCTAACCAGCAGGAAGTAATTACTGAAGAATGACCATCTCCCTTCAGCATCCCTTTAAGAATAAAAGTGTAAACTCTCTGAGGGGGGAATGAAACAGGCTAGATAGGGAATCAATAGATGGATCTGGAACCTGGCAAAAAGTCTACATGGATATCAATACCCCCAAGATGGCTGCTGGAAAACTCTCACAGATTCTCCCATTCAGAACAAGATTTCCCCCAGAAGCCAGAAGCCCTGCATAATCTCCAGGAGCTTTATAATTGGGCCTTCCTGGGGGATTGATGGATGTGGTAATCAATCAAAACAGCAAACAGCTGGGACTCCTCCTGTGTCATTAGCAAAGGGGTAGAATAATTAATGGTTTAAAAAGTAAGTGCAAAGGCTGAACAGTCTCTCTTTCTCTTGCCTTTGGACCCCTTTTCTGGCCTTCTTCATCCCTGCCTGGATCAATATGCAAGTAAAACCTGGGCATTTATAATCTATAATGGGAAATTGTATTCCGTAAATCAGCCCTCTTTATCATTCTTTAGTCCCTTCGTCTCTACCTGGGACCTATGATCTGTTATTTTCTCCCATTTCTCCTCCCTCCCTACATTAATAAATTACTGGTCTAATCAAAGTGGTGTGCTCTTGAAATTCATTTCCTGTAGTTTAGCCAAGGACCTAGACAAAATCCGGTTACAATGCTGGAGAAGTGCAAAGTTGGAATGCTCACACTACCCAATTTCAAGACTCACTGTGAAGCTAGAGTAATCAAGGCATCATGGTATTGGCAAAATAATACACACATAAATCAATGGACTAGAGAAAGAGCCCAGACTTAGAACCACACAAGTACAGCATGACCTCATTTTATGGGAGGTCCTACATTCTAAGACTCTTCAAGTAAGTTGAAATTAGAACATAATAGCAAACCTCCTTATTTAATAAGTATTCTTATATGAATATACCTATCACACATTTTTATAAACAAGGCAAATAAACATTCTAGTAACAATAAACAAAATTAATCGTAGAAATATATATATTTAAAATTTTAATTCTCTCTCTGCCTTTTTTTCCCGATTGCCAATCATATACACCTGAATTTGCATGTGTTGATTTCATGTAAAACAAGGTGGTACTATATAGACAGTTGATCTTTGAATAGGATTAAAGGCAATTCAATGAAGAGAGGATAGTGTTTTAAACAAATGGTACTGAAACAATTAGATGATCACATGCAAAATAGGAGAAAGGAAGGAAGGGAGGAAGGGAAGGAGGCAGGGAGGGAGGAGAAAGAAGGAGAGAGAAAGAGAAAGAAAGAGAGAAAGAGCAACAGAAAGAGAGATGGAGACAGAGAGAGACAGAGACAGAAAGAAAGAGAAAGAGAAAGAGAGAGCGAGAAAAGGTGAAAGAAAGGGAGAGAGGGAGGGAGAGAGGGAGGCAGGGAGGGAGGCAGGGAGGCAGGGAGGGAGGATGGATATAGACCTCACAAAAATTAATTCAAACTGGATCAAAGACCTAAAGATAAAATGCGTAACTATAAAGCTTCTAAGAAAACATAGGAGAAAATCTAGGTGGCCTTGGGTTTGCTTATGAGTTTTTAGCTACAACACCCAGAGCACAAAGTATGAAAGAAAAGTAAATTGAATTTTATTAAAATTAAAAATTTGTGCTCTGCAAAAGCCACCTGTAAGAGAAATGAAGAAGCCAAAAATTGGGAGAAAATATTTGCAAACCACCAAAATTTACATAGACATCTCATACCCAGATCTTGGTTTCTAATGCCATTCTCCAACATAGTGAACAGGGGCTCACTGGAGTAATGGCTGAACTGGGCAGGAAATATACAAGATAATTATGGAATATCTTGTAGGGCCAGAAAGTAAGAAAGTTCCCAAAAATTTAAAACAAAACATAAAACTATGGTGGGGATAAGTCAGAGACACAAGATTCACTGAAAGAGTTCTCAAACGACCAAAGTTTGAAATATTTGAGCAACAAAATAAAGTAGCATTGGATTATAAGTCAAAGTATAAAATACATATCCATAAACCTATACCAATAATAAATAAATGATTGAACAAATAAATGCAGGATAATGGGCAAATCTCACAGAAGTATTTCAAATAATTCAAGTACATGTTTTTCCCTCAAGGAGATGGAACACAACTCTCCACTGCTTTAGCATAGGTTGTACAAAGTGACTTGCTTCCAAAGAGCACCATTTGGAAAGCGGTGGGGCAGTGGGGAAGAGAATACGTTTACATTGGCAAAACCTGACCACCTCAACCAGGTGATCAAGGTTAACGTGAACAGTGATAATTCAAGCTGATAGTATGTACCTGTAGCTGTCCCAGGGCTGTAAAGCATCAGTCAGGATGTAAGTGCCCTCTTGCCTCCATTCAAAAAGCCAATGATACAAGTCTAATCATGAGTCAAACATCAGACAAATTTTAGTTGAGGGACAGTTACCCTCATTCAATGGAGGTCATCGGAAATAAGGAACGTCTGAGAAACTGTCACAGCCAAGAGGAACCTAAGGAGAAATGACGGCTAAATGTAGTGTGGGTCCTAGATGGAATCCTGTAACAGAAAAATGACAATAGGGAAAAAAAAACCCTAAGGAAATCTGAATAAAGTATGGTCTTTAGTTAATACTAATGTATCAGTAATGTTTCATTCATTCAAACAAATGAACAATGTTAATGTAAGATGTTAATAACCTTGGAAACAGGGTATGTATGAGGCATAAGGAAATTCTGTCCTATCTTTACAATAATTCTGTAAATCCAAAACTGTTCTAAAATAAAAGTTTATTTAAAAATATTTATGAGGCCTTAGAGACAAGGACACATGTTTATGTGAAGTGAAAAAGGACACAATTGAATATAACAAAATCTAAACTAGGTAAAACCATGTATGTGCAAAATAATTTGAGGGAAATTTTCAATAATATTAACAATGTTTTGTATTATTTTGTTTTGGAGAGGAGTTGCATAATAGATTATGCTTATCATCATTTTAAACATATTACATTTTCAATATAACTAGAAAATAACATATTAAATATAAAAATAATAGTTGCGATTTCAGCTATGAGTGCTTGAAATCTCAGCATATCATTCAGCAATATATTTCTTCAGTTTCTATGATGGGTTGATGTCAGTAAATAAACTCTTTGAGGACAGGTCTTCAAAAACCATAGAATAAAAAAACTGAGGTAATTTTGCTTAAATGCAGTGCTTGGGTTAGAAGTTTTATTATGAATAAAAACAAAATTAAATTTGAGCATTATAATATGTTTAATGGTCATTATAAAAAAAAGATTTGTGTGATTAAATCATTTCAAGCTTTTGACTTTGCCTTCATCAGGCAGTACTAGAAATGTTTTCTGTTTGAAGGAGCCAATGAAAGGTTAGCAGGAGTGCTGCCCAGGACAGGATTATGATTCCTAAGATGATCAGTTGGCTAGCCACCAATTCAAATAGCTCTCTACACACTTCCAATGTCCCAAAAGTCTGGAAAAAATGAGGTCGATATTACATAGCCAAGAGCCAATTAGGATTGTCTTCGAATTTCTAAGAACCCAAGTCACTTTGGGTTGTATGTAATTTTCCTGTGATTGATTTGGTAAGACAAAATTCACTTTGATTTGTCCTTTCTGAATATAAGCCAAAGAATGAAAATATGCTCAAAAGTAATAGCAAAGCATGCATAAAATGGGTGAAGCAATGCGTGATAACATGAATTGCATTTTCTTTGACGTTTAAAAAAGAAGTGAAAATGATATTTGATATTTCATGAGAAAGTGCAAAAGAAGTTTGGAGGTTAGGTAAAGATGTTTGATCATATCATTTAAAGCAGGGGTTCTTAACCTTTTTTGTTCCATGGACCCCTTTGCCAGTCAGGTGGAAACTACAGACCCCTTATTAAGTCCACACTATACTGTATATTATTAAATAAATATATCACACCTGCACCAACATGTCCCGGCAAGAATGTTTTTTTGAATTTCAATTCAAGCTCTTGGACCCTGGTTAAGAACCCCTGATTTGAAGGCAAAAAGGAAAAGATTCATTTCAACTGAATCTATACGAGAAATATTCCAGGTTGGAAAAATATGATAATGATTCTGAATGGGTCCAGGCCAGATGTGGACCTTATTATTATATAGTACATGAAAGATAGGTTCAGCTTCTCCATGTGATTGCCCTTCTAGATTTGTCCCCTAAGTCATTTGTTTCTCATTATTCCTTTTTCCTCTTATATTATTTATCAGTCACTTCTTATCCGCTATCTTATTGTCTTTAAGACTGAAATCTCAGAAATTTACAATGAAATGTAAATGCCTAATGATCTTTTAACTTGCTAAAATGTTGTTACACCTCTAAAATGATAGTTTTTCACTTTGTAAACTTTCCAACATTAAAGTCAATTTAAAAATATATGTATATTCATTTTATTTCAATAGAAAAGTATAAAGTCAATGAAGTATATTACAAGTTAAAGCCCTCTTAGGAGCCACAAGTATGCTGATGCCTTTCTCAGAAGTCTTCAATTTTATATCATAGCAGCTTAATCTAAACGATGTTTGGAACATTCTGATACCATGGTAAACTTTTGGTTCCACTAATGGGGTTGATCTTTTTTATTCTTCCAAGTTAAGATTTAACTTATACACAGTAACGTTGAACTATTTTAAGCATACAAGATTTGATAAATGTATACACTGTAGTAACCAAAATAACAGTAAAAATATAGACTATGTACATCACCCCAAAAAGTTTCCTTGTGCCCCTTCCCAGGTAATCATCCCCTCCAACAAATATCTTGAGGCTACCATTGGCCCGCTTTCTGGTACTATAGATTGGATTTGTATTTTCTACAGTTTCATATGAAAGAAATCATACAGTCCCTGTACTTTTCAGAATATGACTTCTTCCAGCATTCTTGTAATATTTTGTCTGCTTCAGTAATTTGCTGCATGTGAATGATGAGTAGTATTCTATTGTTTAAATATAACAAATTATTCATCCATTTAACTTCTGGTGGCTCTTGATTGCTTACAGTTTGGCAGTATTATGAATAAAGCTGCTAGGAACAATCACGTAGAAGCCTTTGAGTTGATATATGATTTCATTTCTCTTGGATATAAATCTAGAAGTAGAATTGCTGGGTCCTGTGATAAGTGTAGGCTTAAGTTTATAAGAAATTTCAAACTGTTTCCAAAGTGGTTTTAACATTTCACTTCACACCAGTGCAACTTCCAGTTGGCCCACATCCTTGTCAACTCTTAGAATCGTCAGTTCTTTTAATCTTAGCCATTCTATGTGTTTTCTCATTATGGTTTAGTTTGCATTTGCATCTGATGAATGAGGTTAAATATATTTCCATGTGCTTATCTTATTCTTCTTTTGTGAAGTATCTGGTTTAAACAGTACACATTTTTAATAGGGCTTTTAGTCGTATTTATTGAATTGTCAGTGTTTTTAACATATTCTACACACAAGTCCTTAATCAAGTGGGATCACACACATACATTATCAGGAATATATATATATATATATATATATACATATATATTTTTTCATATATTAC
>JAQZBX010044884.1:0-21225 GCA_029593785.1 Cabassous unicinctus
CTAGCTTGCTTCTTCTTTGCTGTGCTTCTTCTTCAGTGATTTCCCATTCTCTGTCTATATTGATTTGGTATCTCAAGCTATCTCATATCCTTCCTTCATCTTTCTCCCTTCTGCTTTCTGCTGTGGTTCTTAGACACCACAGTTTTTCATTAGCTCACAACTTAAGGGTGTCAATTTCTATTCTATCTATTTGTTTTCTTCTTTTTATTAATATTAACTTTTTCCTTTTAGCCCTTTCTTTACTCTTTCTCTCCCTCCTCATCATTCTAGCCTTCTAAATCATTATATATATATTCCTCTATTTGGTTTCCCAATCAATTGTAGGTATGCCACTTTTTTTCCTATTACTCTACACTGCTTACATGAGTTAAATATTCATTTCACTAAGTCTTATTTGGCCTCTCTTCTAACTTTTAGCAATATTACTATTATCTTTCTTCCTTTCTCACACCTTTCAATTCCTCTGGCATTAATCTTTTGCCTTCAAGGTAACATAGAAAGAAGCAAGGAAATAAAATAAGTAGAAAAAGTGTCAAAGAGAAAACTTAACACACACACAGAACCACCAGCTAAATAAAACTCTAGAGGAGAGAGAGAAGCCAATCAACTGAATAAACCCATCAAGATAAAATGATGACAAGAGTGCAACAAAAAATTGCAAACCACGCTAAGAAACATGGAAGACATGGACAAGCCCAATGAAGAAACTAAAAAACAGGAAGAGATGCAGAACATTGAACAACTAATCAAAGCTTTCCAAACAAATATCATGGACCAACTTAATGAAGGGAAGGAAGAGATTAAGGATATAAAGAAGACACTGGGAGAACATACTGAAGAAATTGTTAACATACACAAAAAGATAACGGATATGATGGTGATCAATGGCACAATCCAAGAAATGAAAAAGATGCTGGATTCACATAACAGCAGATTTGAACAAGCAAAAGAAAGAATTAGTGATGTGGAAGACAATACATCTGAAATCAAAAAGACAGTAGAAAAGAAAGACAAAAAAATAGAAAAAATTCAGCAGGGACTCAGGGATATAACTGACAACACAAAATGCACAAACATACGCATTATAGGCATCCCAGAAGGGGAAGAGAAGGGAAAGAGAATAGAAGGAGTGTTGAAGAAAATAATGGCTGAAAATTTCCCAACCCTATTGAGAGAGATGGATGTGCAAATCCAGGAAGCAAAGCACACCACAAACAGTATAAATCCCAACAGGCCTCCTCCAAGACATATGCTTGTGAAAATGTCCAATGCTCAAGACAAAGAGAAAATACTCAAGGCAGCAAGAAAAAAGAGAACCATCACATACAAGGGAAGCCCAATAAGATTATGTGCTGATTTCTCATCTGATACCATGGAGGCAAGAAGACAGTGGTATGACATAGTCAAAGTACTAAAAGAAAAAAAATTCCAGCCACGAATTCTCTATCCAGAAAAACTGGCATTCAAAAAAATTGGAGAGTTCAAAATATTCACAGATAAACAGAAATTAAGAGTATGCCAAGAAGAAACTGGTACTTCAAGAAATACTAAAGGAAGTTCTTCAAGTTGAAAGGAAAAATAAAGGGAGAAAGAGTTGGAGGAGAAATTAAAAACAACTAATTAAACAAAAACAAAAACAAAACAACATATGACATATATTAACCTAAAGAAAATATGGCTGAAGTAAGAAATTCATTGTGAGTAATAACACTGAATGTTAATGGATTAAATTCACCACTCAAGAGACACAGATTGGCAGAATGGATAAGTAAACATGATCCATCAATATGCTGTCTACAAGAAACCCACCTTCGACCCAGGGATTTAAGGAGACTGAAACTGAATGGCTGGAAAACAATTTTACAGCAAACAATAGCCAAAAAAAGGCAGGAGTAGCTATTCTAATATCAGACAAAATAGACTTTAAATGAAAATCTATTGTAAGAGACAAAGATGGACACTATATATTAGTAAAAGGGGTAATCTCTCAAGAAGAGAGAACAATCATAAACATTTATGCACCTAATCGGGGTGCCTCAAAATACATGAGGCATACTCTGGAAAAACTAAGTGGATAAAAAAATGCCTCTACAATTATACCAGGGGACTTTAATACACCATTATCATCATTAGACAGACCATCTAGACAGAGAAACAATAAAGAAACAAAGGCTCTCAACAATACATTAGAGGACCTGGACTTAATAGACATATACAGAACACTCCACCAAATACAGCAGGATTTACTTTCTTCTCAAGTGCACATGGAACATACTCCAAGATAGACCAAATGCTAGGCCACAGAACAACTCTCAATGAATTCAGAAAGATTGAGATTATACAAAGTAATTTCTCTGATCACACTGGAATGAAATTGTAAATCACTAAGGGCCAGAGAAACAGGTTAGGCACAAGGATATGGAAGTTAAACAACACACTATTAGACAAACAGTGGATCAAGGAGGAAATCTCAAAAGCAATCAGTAACTACCTTGAAACTAATGAAAATGACAACACAATATATCAAAACCTATGGGATGCAGCCAAAGCTGTTCTGAGAGGGAAGTTCATAGCCATAAATACATATATTAAAAAAGAAGAAAGAGCTAAAATTGAAGACCTGAATACACACTTGGAGGAATTGGAAAAACAACAACAAATTAAACATAAAGAAAGTAGAAAGATGGAAATAACAAATATTAGAGCAGAACTAAATGAAATAGAGAATAAGAAAGCACTAGAAAAAATAAACAAAACCAAAAGCTGGTTCTTTGAGAATATCAATAAAATTGACAAATCCTTAGTCAAACTAACAAAGAAAAAGAGAGAACAGATGTAAATACACAAAATAAGGAATGAGCAAGGGATATCACTACTGACCACTCAGAAATAAACAGTATCATAAGAGGATACTTTGAAAAATTATATGCCAAGAAGAATGATAATTTAGAGGAAATGGACAAGTTCTTAGAAATGCACAAACAGCCTACATTGATGAAAGAAGAAATTAATGAACTCAACAGTCCAATTACAAGTAAAGAGATAGACTCAGTCATCAAAAACCTCCCAACTAAGAAGAGCCCAGGACCAGATGGCTTCACAGCTGAATTCTACCAAACATTCCAGAAAGAGCTAACACCAATTCTGCTTAAGCTCTTCCATAAAACAGAAGTAGAAGGAATATTGCCTAACTCATGCTACGATGCCAATATTACCCTAATACCAAAATGAAAGATACCACTAGAAAGGAAAATTACAGACCAATTTTTCTAATGAACCTAGATGCTAAAATCCTCAACAAAATATTGCTAATCACATTCAACAACATATCAAAATGATTATACACCATGACCCAGTGGGTTCATCCTGGGTATGCAAGGATGGTTCAATATAAGAAAATCAATCAATGTAATACACCACATAAACCAACTGAAAGAAAAAAATCACTTGATCATCTCTATAGATGCAGAAAAAGCATTAGACAAAATACAGCACTCTTTCCTGATAAAAACACTGCAAAAGATAGGAATAGAAGGAAACTTTCTGGATATGATAAAGGGTGTATATGAGAAACTCAAGGCTAACATCGTCTTCAATGGTGAAATCCTAAAAGCCTTCCCTCTGAGATCGGGAACAAGACAAGGATGCCCACTATCACCACTCCTCTTTAACATTGTCTTAGAAGTACTTGGTTGAGCACTGAGGCAAGAAAAGGATATAAAAGGCCTCCAGATTGGAAAAGAAGGAGTAAAAATTTCATTATTTGCAGATGACATGATCCTATACATAGAAAGACTTAAGAAATCTGCAGCAAAGCTTCTAGAACTTATAAAGGAGTTCAGTAATGTTGCAGGCTATAAGATCAATGCTGAAAATCAGTACCATTTCTGTACACCAATAATGAGCAATCTGAGGAGGAAATTTTAAAAAATACCATTTACAATAGTAACTAAAAGAATCAAATACCTAGGAATAAATTTAACTAAAGATGTAAAGGACATATATACAGAAAAATACACAACACAGTTAAAGGAAATCAAAGAAGACTTAAATAAATGGAAAAATATTCCCTGTTCTTGGATAGGAAGACTAAACATCATCAAGATGTCTATCCTACCCAAACTAATCTACAGATTTAATGCAATCCCAACAAAAATCTATACTATATTTTTTAGGGAACTGGAAAAACTAACCACAAAATATATTTGGAAAGGTACGAGGCCTGAATTGCCAAAGACATATTTAAAAACAAAAATGAAGTTGGAGGTATCACATTACCTTGCTCTAAAACATACTACAAAGCTATAGTTATCAAAACTGCATGTTATTGGCACAAGGATAGACCTACTGAACATTGTAATCAAATTGAGAGTTTGGAAGGTGTGGGAGGTGGTGGACATGGGAATCCCTGAAATTTCTGAGTAATAATTAGGTAATCTAAGCACCTTTTAATATATATATATATATAATTAACATTTATGTAAGCAAATGCACACATATGCATATGTATTTATATATCATCTTACAAATATTGGTATGTATTGTGAAAAATTTTGATTTTTACCCATAATAAAAAAATCAGAAAAAATAAAATAAAATACGTACTTGGGTGGCCAGATGGTGAAAAAAAACAACAACTGCATGGTATTGGCACAAGGATAGACATACTGACCAATGGAACTGAACTGAGAGTTCTGATATATGTCCTCACATATACAGTCATCTGATATTTGACAGGGCCATCAAGCCCACTCAGTTTGGAGGGAATGGCCTCTTTAACAAATGGTGTTTGGAGAACTGGATATCCATATCCAAAAGGAGAGAAGAATACAATCTCACACCTTATATGAAAATCAACTCAAGCTGGATCAAAGATCTAAATATAAGAGCTAAAACCATAAAGACCTTGGAAGATAATGTAGGGAAACATCTACAGGACCTTGCAATAGGAAATAGTTTCATGAACTTCACAGCCAAAGCACGAGCAGCAAGAGAAAAAATAGATAAATGGGATCTCATTAAAATAAAAAACTTCTGCAACTAAAAGGATGTTATTAAGAAAATAAAAAGGCAGCCTACCCAATGGGAGAAAATATTTGGCAACCATATATCTGATAATAGACTAATAACCTGTATATATAAAGAAATCCTACACCTAGAAAATAAAAAGACAAACAACCCAGTTAAAAAACAGGCAAGTGACCTGAAAAGACACTTCTCCAAGGAAGAAACACAAATGGCTACAAAGCACATGAAAAAATGCTCGACATCACTAGCTATTAGGGAAATGCAAATCAAAACTGCTATGAGATACCATCTTACACCCATCAGAATGGCAGCTATTTAAAAAACAGCAGACGCTTATTGTTGGAGAGGATGTGGAGGAATAGGAACTCTCATCCACTGCTGGTGAGATTGTGGAATGGTCAAGCCTCTGTGGAGGACAGTGTGGTGGTTCCTCAGAAAACTAACAATAGAACTTCCATATCATCCAGCGAATCCACTACTGGGTATATACCCAGAAGAATTGAAAGTAAAGACACAAATAGATATATGCACACCAATGTTCATAGCGGCATTGTTCACAATGGCCAAAAGTTGGAATCATCCCCAGTGCCCATCAACAGATGAATGGATAAGATAAATGTGGTACATATATACAATGGAATATTACCCAGCTGTAAGAAGGAATAAAGTGCCAACAGGCAGAATAACATGGATAAAACTTGAAGACCTTATGTTGAGTGAAGCAAGCAAGGCATTGAAAGATGAACAGTATGTGACCTCACTGATTTGAATTAAGGAAAAAGAGCAGTCTTTGAGAACCATTGTCTGAAAGATAGGTTAACAAGGGAGAGAAAGAGAAGAATAGGTTGTGAGCCATTACCCATATGGACATAATCTAGTAAAGTGATAGAGTATAATTGCATATTGAAGGATAGGACAGATGGGTAGTGATATTACTGGGTTTGGTGGTGCAGGGTTGACAGGTTGGTAGATTAGGAAGGGCAGGTTAGAATACCCAGGGCATGTAACTATGAATCCTGCCATTCCATGAGTCAAGACAGACGAGTGTCATATGCCCCAGGGGGATCAGGAGGAAGGAACAGAAAAGTTCAAATGGGGTATTTAGTGGTCATGGGAAATGTTTCTCATTACCTTACAGTAATGGACATAGGACTTGGTAAATATCATCAAAATTATTAAACTGTACTGTCTAAATTTTAAACTATACTGTAAACCATGGACAATGTTTAGTTGCTATATTTCACTATCTGTATAACAATTATAACAATGCTAACAACCATTTTAAAAAAAGGTTTTAATATGGGGTGGGGAATGGAGAGGGAGTTTGAGTATGTGGGAGTCTCTAGTATTCCGTGTGTGACTTTTCTGTCATCTAAAACTTCTTTGAAAATTAACTGAAAATTTGGGAGACACTGGGGAATGAGCAGGGGAAGATGTCACAGTACACACTGGACATCCAATAATGCAGTGATAAAAGGAAAAAAGAATAATTTTTTAAAAGAAATTATTTCCCCATTTTTTTTGAATGTTCCAATCCACCAATTATATTTTATTTTTAAGTTTTTTTTCTCTGAGTTTCCTTGTATTTTATCTCTTGCATTTAAGCTTATGATTATTATTTCATTTTCCTATTAATTGTATTTGGTTCTTATATGGGCTTCATCTTCAGGGAAGGTTTAGATCACAGAAGGATTACAATGGGGGCTGCAGAGGATCATTGGTGGGGGGTGTCTTGGATGGGGGACTCATGGGAGTAAGTTCATCTGAATATACATGAAAGATATATAAAATTGTTCAAATGATCAAAGGATAGGGCATGGTCACGGTGGGTAGATAATCACTCAGTAAATGAGGGAATCTGAATTCCCAGCCTGGAGAGCTCTGCCACATTCTCCAAGGGAGCAGCAACACTCCCCTGAGTGCAGGAGCAGTGTCTGGCAAAAGAGGATGGCCCACTGCTGGGTTCTTGTTATTGATGACTAGCCTTATGAGTCTTTGCTCTTGAAATTGAAACTTAGCCTACAGTTATGGTGACCTAAGGATTGCCATCTGAGGGCCTCATTGTTGCTCAGATGTGGCCTCTCTCTAAGCCAAACTCAGCATATGAATGCATTACCTTCTCCCAAATTTGGGACATGACTTCCGGGGATGAGCCTTCCTGGCAATGAGGGATTAATACCAAGTGCCAACTGGAAACACAACTGGAAAAAAACCTTGAATAAAAGGGGGAAAAGGTAAAGACAAATGCGTTCATATGGCTAAGAGTCTTCAAAGAGAGTTGGGAGGTCATCCCAGAGGTAACGCTTATGCACACATCAGTAGGATCTCATAGAACACCAAAGTGGATATCACCCCACACAGAGGGGCTCCTGAGGGCTCTGGAGACACCCAGATCCTATATAAAGGGGGATAGCCCCAGAGATTAATGCCTAATCAGTGGGCTCTACTTTGGAATCTGGGCTCCCGAGAGTGACAGGGTTGGACTCAAATAAGTCCTCCCTGCACATGATCCATCAGTCTCTTCTATTCAAACCTATAGGTGGTGCTGGAGTTACTAGGTATACTTCCAGAGTCTGGAGTCTTTGGCCTGCCATGTGCCAGCTGTGCCTGGGATCTCAGTGGAGCTACAACTCCTACTCTACAGCTCAATGGACTCACCCAAGTCACCTGGTGAGGAGACAATGATTGACAACGGCCATCCCAGGGAATGGAGAGAGCCTGTATCTGCAGGCAAGATAATCCCATCCACCATATCCATGACATATAAGCCCACTCTCACTTGGAGGTAGAGTGGACATCACCATCCCAATCCCCTTAGGATTGGGGGAAGAGCTATGGACTAGAGTGGGCTTAATGGTAATCTGAGGTAGACATATTATGATTCAAGCAATGGAAGAAATTATAACAGTGAGGTGGAGCCAGTGGCCACTAGATGCTTTTGGGGCAGGGACGGGAAGGCCAATTGAAATACAGGGTTTTTTTCAGGACTTGGGGTTGTCCTGAGTGATGTTGCAGTGATGGATATAGGCCATTTTACATCAGCATATACCATGCAGAAGTGTGAGAGAGAATGTGGTCTACGATGTCAACTGTGGTCTATGCTTAGTGGCAAAACCCCAGGATGTGTATATCCATTGCAGGTGATGTGCCACACCAATGAAAGATGTTTATGTGGGATGTTATGGGAGGTGTGGGAGGTGGGGAACATGGGAATCCCTGTAATTTCTTTATAACATTTAGGTAATCTAAGCACCTTTAAAATATATATATATATAACATTTATGTAAGCAAATGCACATATATGCATATATATTTATATATCATTTTACAAATATTGGTTTGTATTGTGAAAAATTTTATTTTTACCCACAATAAAAAATAATTAAATAGGGAAAAATCTCAGAGCAGCCAGAGATAAGCAAACCATCACATACAAGGGAAGCCTAGTAAGACTTAGCACAGATTTCTCTTCAGGAACCATGGAGGTGAGAAGACAGTGGTATGACACAATTGGGATACTGAAAGAGAAAAACTGCCAGCCAAGAACACTTTATCCCACAAAATTCTCCAAGTATGTAGGTGAGTATAAAATATTCACAAACCAATAGAAACAAAGAGAGTTTGAAAAAAATAATCCTTCTTTGGAGGAAATATTAAAGGAAGCCTTGAACCTGAAATAAAAAGACAGGATTGAGAGCTCTGGAGGAGAATATAGAAGAAAGAATAGAGAAAGGATAACCAAAAGAGTAAGAAGACAGGCAAAAATATGATATGACATAAAAAAAAACAGAGAATAAAGTGGCAGAAGTAATTACTGCTTTTAGTGTAATATCATTGAATGTGAATGGATTAAATCCCCTTAATGAAATGATTCAGGTGGACAGAATGCATAAAAAACATGAGCCATCCATATACTGCTTACAAGAAGTTCACCTTAGGCACAGGGATACAAAGTGGCTGAAAGTGAAAGGTTGGAAAAAGATACTCCATGCAAATAGTAAGCAAAAAAAGTAGGGGTAGCTATACTAATATCAGACAAAAAGGACTTTAAATGCAAAAAAAGGTCATAAAAGATACAGAGGCCATTATATATTAATAAAATGGACATTCCACCAGGAAGATATCACAGTCATAAATATCTAGTCACCTAACCAGAGTGCCTCAAAATACATGAGGCCAAATCTGGCAAAATTGAAGTGACAAATAGACATTTCTACAATAACCATTGGAGATTTCAACACCCCACTCATATCATTAGATAGAACAACTAGGCAGAAGATCAACAAGTAAACAGGGAACTTGAACAATATGATAAATATGCTGGGCCTAAAAAACATATATAGAATGCTGCATCCAAACTCAGCAGGTTTTACATTCTTCTCAAGAACCTATGGACCTTTCTCCAGGGTAAACCACATGTTAGGGCAAAATTCAGCTCTCAATAAATATAAAAAGATTGAAATTATACAAAGTACGTTCTTTGATGATAATGGAATGAAACTAGAAATCAATAATAGAAAGAAAAAAGTAAAATTGCAAATGTGTGGAGGATGAACAACACTCTCCTAAACAATCAGTGGGTCAAGGAGGAAATTGCAAGTGAAATCAGTAAATATGTTTAGACAAATTAAGAGGAGAACATAATGCATCAAAACTTATGGGATACGGCCAAGACAGTCTTGATAGGGAAATTTATAACACTAAATGCCTATATTAAAAAAGAAGAGCCTAACTCAAGGATTTAACTGAACAACTAGAGAAACTAGAAAAAGAACACCAAACAAATCCCAAAACAAGCAGAAGGAAAGAAATAATAAATATTAGAGCAGAAATAAACGAAACTGAGCACAAAAAATCACTGGAGAAAATCATCAAAATCAAAAGCTGGTTCTTTAAGAAGATCAATAAAATTGACAAGCCCCTAGCTAGACTAACAAAGAAACAGAGAGAAGATTCAAATAAATACAATCAGAAATAAAAGGGAGAAGTTACAAGTGACATCAGAGAAATAAAAACAATCATCAGAGGATATTATGAGAAATTGTATGCCAACAAACTAGACAATCTAGATGAAATGGACAAATTCCTAGAAACGCACAACCAATCTACACTGACACTACAAGAAATACAAGAACGTAACAGACCAATCACATTAAAGGAGATGGAATCCATCATTAAAAGTCTCCCAGGAAATAAAAGTACAGGAGCAGATGGCTTCACAGGTGAATTCTACCGAGCATTTAGAAAAGAATTAACACCAATCCTGTTTAAACTCTTCCAAAATATTGAAGAGGAGGGAAGATTACCCAACACATTTTATGAAGCCAACATCAGCCTAATACCAAAGCCAGATAAAGATACTACAAGAAAAGAAAACTACAGATCAATCTCTCTAATGAACAAAGACGCAAAAATTCTCAACAAAATACTTGCAAATAGAATCCAACAGCTTGTCAAAAGACTTATGCATTACGACCAAGTGGGATTTATTCTTGGTATGCAAGGCTGATGCAACATAAGAACATATAGCAACATAATACACCACATTAACAAATTGAAGGAAAAAAATACATAATCACCTCAATCAATGCAGAAAAGGCATTTGACAAAAATCCAGGATACTTTTTTGATAAAAACACTTCAAAAGATAGGAATAGAAAGTAAATTCCTCAATCTGATAAAAGGCATATATGAAAAACCCAGAGCCACCATCCTACTCAATGTGGAAAGACTGAAAGCTATCCCTCTAAGATCCAGAACAAAACAAGGATGTCCATTTTCACAATTGTTTTCAATATTGTACTAGAAGCTCTAGCTAGGCCAATAAGACAAGAAAAAATATTAAAGAACTCCAGATAGGACAAGAGGAAGTAAAAATCTCACTGTGAATAATATGATCCTCTATTTAGAAATTTCTGAAGTATCCATTACAAAGCTACTTGAGCTAATAAATGGGTTCAGCAAAATTGCAGGATACAAGACCGACATGCAAAACTCAGTAAAGTTTTTATGCGCAAGTACTGAACAATCTGAAGAGGAAATAAGGGGCAAAATTTCATTTAAAATAGCAAAAAAGACAAACACTTAGGAATTAATTTAACCAAATAAGTGCAGGACATATATGCAGAAAACTACAAAACAATGATAAAAGAAGTAAAAACAGACCTAAACAAATGGAAAGACATTCCATGTTCATAGGAAGGAAGAATAAATATTGTGCAGATGTCAGTCTTACTCAAACTGATTTATACATTCAATGCAATACTAATCAAAATTCCAACAGCCTACTTTACAGAATTAGAAAAGATAATTACCAAATTCATTTGGAAGTGAAAGTGCACCCAAATACATAAAAGCATTCCAAAAAGGAGAGCAATGTTGGAGGAATTTCACTGCCTGACCTTGAAACATATTATAAAGCTACAGTGGTCAAAATAGCCTGGTACTGGCCTAAAGATAGACACATTAATTAGTGAAATAGAATTGAGAATTCAGAAATAAACCCACACCTATATAGTCAATTGGTTTTTGACAAACCTACCTAGGCCTTGTTAATGGGACAAAACATTCTCTTCAAAAAATGGTGCTGGAAGAACTCGATATCCATAACCAAAAGAATGAAGAGGACCCCTATCTCACTCCCTATAGAAAAATCTACTCAAAATTGTCCAAAGACCTAAATATAAAAGACAGGACCATAAAACTACTAGAAGAAAATGTAAGGAAACATCTTAAAGACCTTGTGATAGGTGGTGATTTATTGGACCTTACAACTAAAACACAAGAAACAAAAGAAGTAGATAAATGGGACCTCCTCAAAATTAAACACTTTTGCACCTCCCAGGACTTTGTCAAAAGGGTGAAAAAGCAGCCAATTCAATCGGAGAAAATATTTGGAAATCACATGTCAGATAAGGGTTTAATATCCAGGATATATAAAGAGATGTTACAACTCAACAATAAAAAGACAAATGACCCAATTTAAAAATGGGAAAATAATTGAACAGACATTTGTCTAAAGAAGAATATCACTAATGATTAGGGAAATGCAAATCAAAACTACAGTCAGATATCATTTCACAGCTATCAAAATCACCACTATTAAAAAGAGAGAACTACAAATGTTGAAGAGGATGTTTAGAAATAGGAACACTTATTCATTGTTGGTGGGAATGCAGAACAGTACAGCCATTGTGGAGGGCTGATGGCAGTTCCTAAGGAAGCTGAATATAGATTTGCCAAATCACCCAGCAATACCACTACTGAGTATATATGCAGAAGAATTGAAAGCAGTGACATGAATAGACATCTGCACACTTATGTTCATAGTGTTGGTGGGAATGCAGAATGGTACATCCACTGTGGAGGACTGTTTGGCAGTTCCTAAAGAAGCTTAATATAGAGTTCCCATGAGAACCTGCAATGCCACTACTGGATATATACCCAGAAGAACTGAGAGCAGTGACATGAACAGACATATCCACTCTGATATTCATAGTGGCATTATTCATGATTACCAAAAGTTGGAAACAACCCAGGTGTACATCAACTAATGAATGAATAAACAAACTATGCTGTATTCACACAATGGAATATTATGTACCTGTAAGAAGAAATGAAGTTGTAAACATATGACAACATGGATGAACCTGGAGGACATTATGTTGAGTAAAGCCAACCAGACACAAAAGGACAAATACTGTATGATTGCATTACTATGAACCAAATATATTGTTTGACATATTTTATGAGTAAAATTTTTTTATATGTATCCAGTACATTTAATTGAGAAATATATGTTTTTATTAAAAACATGTATTTTCATATATTATTAAATGTACCAAATAAAGTTGAAAAAATTAAAAGCCTTTGTGATTCAAAGGAATTTATCATGAATGTAAAATGACAGCCTACATAATGGGTGAATATATTTGAAAACCACATATCTGATAACAGTTTAATATCAAGCATATATGAAGAAATCCTACTCAACAACAAAGACAAACATACCATTATTTTAAATGTGCAAGACATGGATAGACATCTCTCCAAAGATATATAAATGGTCAAAAAGCACATGAAAAGATGCTCAACATCATTAGCCATGAAGGGATTACAAATCAAAACCACAATGAGTTATAATTTCACACGTACTAGAATGATCATTAAAAAAAAAACACAGAAAATCACAAATGTTGAAGAGGATTGTTGGTGGGAATGTAAAATGGAAGAGCCACTATAGTTGACAGTTTGTTGGTACCTCAAAAAGTTTTGTATTGGATTACCATATGACACAACAATCCCACTTCTAGGTAGATTTCCAAAATAAATGAAGGTAGGGACTTGAGCAGATGTTTACACACCAATGTTCACAGCAACCTTATTCAAAACTTCCAAAAGATGTAAGCAAACAACTATTTATCAACTGATTTATGGATAAACAAAATGTGGTATACCCATACAATGGAGTATTATTCAACTGTCAAAATAAGTTCTGGTACATGCAGCAACATGGGTGAAACTGAAGACATCCTGTAGAATGAATTATGCCCGATAAAAAAGACAAATACTGTATGATCTCACCAATCTAAAGCAATTAGAATAAGCAAATTCATAGTCATAATCTACAATATAAGTTACCATGGGATGAGGTGGGGTAGGGAATGGGGATTTAAGGATTAAAATGTAAAGAGCTCCCATTTGAAAAGATGGAAATGTTTTGGTAATGGATGGTTGGGATGGTAGCACAACAATGGAAATATAATTAAAAGCAATGAAATATGTATCTAAATGTGGATAAAAGGAGAAATGTTAGGTTGTATATATGGTATTAGAATAAATTTTTTTAAAGCTATACATGCAACTTCACTACACAATGTACCCTAAGTTAAACCTTGGACTATAGTTAATAGTACAATTATAAAATATGTGATTTCATCAATTGTAACAAATGTAATGGTATGGTATAGAGAACCCTTGTATTTTATGCATGATTTTTCTGTAAATTAACTTCAACTTCTCTATTAAAAAAAAAGTAAAAAGGGAACAACTGAGTCAAATGTAGCTGATGGAGTAAATTAGGTGGAGATAAGATGGATCTTTTTGGAGTAATAAAAATGATTTAAAATTGGATTGTGGTGATGGTTTCTTAACTCTGTAGATTTATTTTAAACAATCAATGAATTGTATTAAAAAACAATTGAATTTAGTTCATGTCAATGACACTGAATAAAGTTTTTAAAAAAGAACTTCAGGAGGAGGGGCAAGATAGCATTGGTTTAAGTGGGTACTCACCGTCTGTCTCACAGAGGACAGCTGATTGGGGAAATGATCCTGCCCAACTGGTCTGCTCTGGTAGCCCATGGAGTGAGAACCTTAGGGGCATCAATCTGGAAGGAGCTGGACAATGAGGCGGATGGCTCAAGATAAAATCATGACTTTTTCCCCAATTGGCTAAGCCCCACCCTCAGGGAAAAGGATTAGGTTGACCCCCAACTCCCATCAACAATCTGGTGAGAAGAGCATTCTTTGAGAGTTAGAGGGGTTTCCTTTCTGTGGGTTTGGCTGTCTGGACCACTTGCAGGTTTGGGGAGCAAACCAGCTGGCTTGAAGTGGCACCAGGCTGAGGGGAATGGCAAATCTGCTGAGGAAGTCTGATTTACCTAACTGCCTGGAGATATGCCACAAATCCTGCCAGCAACCTGCTGAGAGGGAACATCCTCCGAGAATGGGATGGTTTTGGCAGAACATTGAGAGGGGTTTCCTTTCTTTGGGTTTGCTGTCAGGATGCCCTTGCAGGTTTGGGGAACAAGCCAGCCAGCTTGAAATGGCACCAGGCTGAGGGGAGAGGTGAATCTGCTGAGGAAGCCTGATTTATCTAACCACCCTGTGATACGAGGCTTGGCTCGAGAGGGGCAGAGTCACCCAATTTTATTGTTCTGTGCTGACAAGTGTCAGAGTCTCAGCTCCCCTGGGGAGGCCAGGCAGTGGGAAGAGTTTAATAAGTTTCCACGGGCCTATTTAGGGTATCCTTGGAGGAGGCGGTGGTGTAGAAGAGGCCTTCTTTTGGGTCCCTTATTTCTCCAAAAAAAAAAAAAAAAAAGGTTACTTTAAAAACAAATTTAATTAGTTTAATTGCAAAAATCTGCCCCAAAACCTACAGATAGAAGCCTGCAGTGTAATTGATTGATAAACACAAGTAGGCTGAGAGGCTCCACAAGGGCCCAAAAAGGAATGTGATTCTTCCTTAGCTTTGTTTGACTGCTCACTTGTGTTTGTTTGGTTTTTCTTTGTTTGTTTCTGCTTTTCTTTCCTCTTTCCTACCCCCATCTTCTTTTATTAAATTAGGTGCTGCCAGCTTGCTTCTTCTTTGCTGTGCTTCTCCTTCCTTGATTTCCCATTCTCTGTGTATATTGATTTTGTCTATCAATCCTATCTCTTTTCCTTCCTTCAACTTTCTACCCTGTGCCTTCTGTTGTGGTTCTTAAATTACACCTTTTTTCATTGGTCCACAACTTCCTGAGTGTTGATTTCTATCTTGTCTATTCTGTTTTCTTTTTTTTTATATTATTATTATCAATAACTTTTCCTTTCAGCCCTCTCTTTACTCTTTCTCTCTCTTCTCATCATTCTGGCCTTTTAAATCATACTATATATTTTCCTCTATTTGGTTTCCCATTCCATTGTAGGCATTCCACTTTTTTCCCCATTACTCTACACTGCCTACATGAGTTAAATATTCATTTTACTACGTCTTATAAGGCCCCTCTTCTAACTTTTATCAATATTACTATTATTCTTTTTCCTTTCTAACCTCCTTCAATTCCTTGGGCCCTAATCTTTTTCCTTCAAGGGAACATAGAAAAAAGCAAAGAAATAGAACAAGAAGAACAAAGTGTCAAAGAGAAAATGTAACACACATACAGAACCACCAGGTAAATAAAGCTCTAGAAGAGAGGGAGAAGCTAATAAACTGAATAAACCCATGAAAGTAAAATGATGACGAGAGGGCAACAAAAAATTGCAAACCATATTGAGAAACAGGAAGACAGGGACCAGTCTAATGAACAAACTAAAAACCAGGAAGAGAGGCAAACATTGAACAACTAATCAAAGCTGTCCAAACAAATATCATGGACCAATTTAATGAAGTGAAGCAAGAGATTAAGGATATTAAGAAGACACTTGGAGAACATACTGAAGAAATTGTAAACATACATAAAAAGATAATGGATATGATGGTGATGAATGGCACAATCCAGGAAATTAAAAATGTGCTGGAATCATATAACAGCAGATTTGAACAGGCAGAAGAAAGAATTAGTGATGTGATAGACAGTACATCTGAAATCAAACAGATAGTTGAACAGATAGATAAAAAGTTACAAAAAATCCAGCAGGGACTCAGGGAATTAACTCACAGCACAAAACACACAAACATATGCATTATAGGCATCCCAGAAGGAGAAGAGAAGGGAAAGGGAACAGAAGGAGTGTTGAAGGAAATAATGGCTGAAAACATCCAAACCCTATTGAGGGAGATGGATGTGCATGACCAGGAAGCACAGCACATCCCCAACAGTATAAATCCCAACAGGTCTACTGCAAGACAAATAATTATCAAAATGTCCAATGCACAAGACAAAGAGAAAATACTCAAGGCAGCAAGAGAAAACAGAACCATCACATAAAAGGGGAGTACAATAAGATTAAGTGCTGATTTCTCATCTGAAACCATGGAGGCAAGAAGACAGTGATATGACATAGTCAAAGTACTAAAGAAAAAACACTTCCAGCCATGAATTCTCTATCCAGCAAAACTGGCATTCAAGAATGATGGAGAGTTTAAAATACTCAGAGATAAACAGAAATTAAGAGAGTATGCCAATTAGAAACCTACACTGCAAGAAATATTAAAGGAAGTTCTGCAGGTTGAAAAGAAAAATTAGGAGTGAGAGAGTTGGAAGACAGTGTAAAAACAACTAAAAAGACAAAAAGAGAAATAGAAACAACATCTGACATACATAAACCCAAAGGAAAATATGGCTGATGTAAGAAATTCATTGAAAATAATAACACTGAGTGTAAATGGATTAAAATCACCAGTCAAGAGACACAGATTGACAGAATGGATAAGGAAATATGATCCATCTGTATGCTATCTGCAAGAAACCCAACATTAGACTCAGGGATTCAAGGAGGCTGACAGTGAATGACTGGAAAACAATTGTACAAGCTAACAATAGCCAAAAAAGGGCAGGAGTAACTATTCTAATGTCAGACAAAATAGATTTTAAATGCAAAACTATTGTAAGAAACAAACTATATATTAGTAAAAGGGGCAATCTTTCAAGAAGAGAGAACAATCATAAATATTTATACACCTAATCAGGTTGCCTCAAAATACATGAGGCAAAGAGTGGAAAAACTAGGTGGAGAAATAAATGCCTCTAGAATTATATTGGGGGACTTTAATACACCATTATCACCATTAAACAGAACATCTAGACAGAGAATCAATAAAAAAAGAAAGGCTCTCAATAATACATTAGAGGACCTGGACCTAATAGACATATACAGAACACTACACCAAAACACAGTGGAATATACATGCTTCTCAAGTGCACATGGATCCTACTCCAAGATAGACCATACGCTAGGCCACAGAACAACTCTCAATGAATTCAGAAAGACTAAGATTATACAAAGTAATTTCTCTGACTACAATGGAATGAAATTGGAAATCAGGAAGGGCCAGTGAACCTAGATTAGGCACAAAGATATGGAAGTTAAACAACACATTCTTACACCAACAGTGAACATTGGGGCAAGGAGGAAATCTCAAAAGAAATCAGTAACTCCCTTGAAACTAATGAAAACAACAAAACAGCCTATCAAAACCTACGGGATGCAGCCAAAGCTATATTGAGAGGGCAGTTAATATCAATAAATGCATATATTAAAAAAAGAGAAAGAGCTAAAATTGAAGACCTAACTGCCCATCTGGAGGAATTGGAAAACAAACTAAACCAAAGGAAATAGAAAGAAGAAATTAACAAAGATTAGAGCAGAACTAAATGAAATAGAAAATAAGAAAGGACTAGAAAAACAAAACAAAACCAAAAGCAGGTTCTTTAAGAATTTCAATAAATTTGACAAACCCTTAGCCAGACTAACAAAGAAAAGGAAAGAGCAGGTTCAACTACACAAAATAAGGAATGAAGACTAGGATATCACTACTGATCCCACAGAAATAAAAAGTATCATAAGAGGATACATTGAAAAATGATATGCCAACAAGAATAATAATTTAGAGGAAATGGACAAATTCCTAGAAACTCACAAACAGCCTACATTGATGAAAGAAGAAATTGATTAACTCAACAGTCCAATTACAAGTAAAGAGATAGACTCAGTCATCAAAAAACTCCCAACTAAGAAGAGCCCAGGACCAGACGGCTTCAGAGCTGAATTCTACCAAACATTCCAGAAAGAGCTAACAGCAATCCTGCTTAAGCTCTTCCAAAAAAATAGAAGTAGAATGAACATTGCCTAACTCATTCTATGATGCCATCATTACCCTAATATGAAAGCCAAACAAAGATGACACAAGAAAGGAAAATTACAGAACAATTTCTCTAATGAATCTAGATGTTAAAATCCTAAAAAAAATACTTGATAATCACATTCAACAACACATCAAAAGAATTATACACCATGACCAAGTGGGTTTCATCCCGGATATGCAAGGATGGTTTAACATAATAAAGTCAATTAATGTAATAGACCGCATAAACAGATTGAAAGAGAAAAACCACATGATCCTCTCCAATGATGCAGAAAACTCATTCAACAAAATACAGCACTCTTTCTTGATAAAAACACTGCAAAAGATAGGAATACAAGGAAACATTCTGAACATGATAAAGAGAATATATGAAAAACCCAAACTTAACATTATCTTCAATGGTGAAGTCTTAAAAGCCTTCCCTCGGATATTGGGAACAAAACAAGGATGCCTACTATCTCCACTCCTATTTCACATTGTCTTAGAAGTACATGCTCCAACACTGAGGCAAGAAAAAGATATAAAAGGCATCCAATTTGGAAAAGAAGAAGTAAAAATTTCTTTATTTGCAGACGTCATGATCCTATACATAGAAAGCACTGAGAAATCTACAACAAAGATTCTAGAAATTATAAAAGATTTCAGTAGTGTCGCAGGGTGTAAGATCAATGCTCAAAAATCAGTAGCATTTCTGTACACCAATAATGAGCAATCTGAGGAGGAAATCAAGGGAAAAATACCATTTACAATAGTAACTAAAAGAATCAAATACCGAGGAATAAATTTAACTAAAGTTGCAAAGGACTTATATACAGAAAAATATACAACACTGTTAAAGGAAATCAAAGAAGAATTAAATAAATGGAAGAATATTCCCTGTTCATGGATAGGAAGACTAAACATAATCAAGATGTCTATCCTACACAAACTAATCGACAGATTTAATGCAATCCCAATAAAATTCAACATATCATTTTTTAAGGAACTGGAAAAATTAACTACAAAATTTATTTGGAAGTATAAGAGCCTCCGAATCCCCAAAGACATAGTGAAAAAGAAAAATGAAGTTGGAGGTATCACATTACCTGACTTTAAAATCTACTACAAACCTACAGTGGTCAAAATTGCATGGTATTTGCACAAGGATAGACATACAGACCAATAGAAGTGAACTGAGAGATCTGATATAAATCCTCGCATATACAAGCATCTGATATTTGACAAGGCTACCAAACCCACTCATTTGGGAGAGAAGGGCCTCTTCAACAAGTGGTGTTTGGAGAACTGGATATCCATATCCAAAAGAATGAGAGAGGAATACCATCTCACACATTAAACAAAAATCAACTCAAGATGGATCAAAGATCTAAATATAAGAGCCAAGACCATAAGGACATTGGAAGATAATGTAGGGAAGCATCTACAGAAGTTTGAAATAGAAAATTGTTTCATGGACTTCACACCCAAAGCACGAGCAGCAAGAGAAAAAATAGATAAATGGGATCTCCTCAAAATTAAAAACTTTTGCACCTCAAAGGATATTATCAAGAAAACAAAAAGGCAGCCTACCCAATGGGAGAAAATATTTGGCAACCATATATCTTATAGGAGCCTAATATCCTGCATATTTAAGGTAATCCTACACCTCAAAAATGAAAAAACAAACAACCCATTTGAAAAATGGGCAAGAGACCTGAAAAGACACTTCTACAAGGAAGAAATACAAATGGCTAAAAAGCACATGAAAAAGTGCTCGACATCGCTAGCTATTAGGGAAATGCAAATCAAAACTGCAATAAGATACCGTCTTATAACCATTAGAATGGTGGCTATTTAAAAAACAGCAGACTGTAAGTGTTGGAGAGGATGTGGAGGAATGGGAACCCTCATCCACTGCTGGTGGGATTTTTGGAATGTTTCAGCCACTGCAGAGGACAGTCTGGAGGATCCTCAAAAAACTAACTATAGATCTTCCATATGATCCAGTGATTCCACTGCTGTGTATATACCCAGAAGAATTCAAAGCAAAGACATGAACAGACATATGCACTCCGATGTTTTTAGCAGCACTGTTCACTATTACCAAAAGTTGGCATCAACTCCAGTGCCCATCAACACATGAATGGATAAACAAAATGTGGTTCATAGAAACAATGGAATATTACTAAGCCGTTAGAAGGATTACATGCTAACACACAGAATAACATGGATGCATCTTGAAGAGCTTATGTTGAGTGAAGCAAGCCAGGCATTAAAGGATGAGCAGTACATGACCACACTGATACAAATTGAGGAATTTGAGCAGTCTCTAAGAACCATTGTCTGAAAAATAGGTTTACAAGAAAGAGAAGAGAAAAGAAAGTTGTGAGCCATCAGTCAAACAGACATAATTATGGTAAAGTGATAGAGTGCAGTTGCATATTGAAGGGATAGGACAGATGGGTCCAAATATTATTGTATTTGGTGGTGCACGGTTGAAAGTGGGTAGATTGGGATATAGCAGGGGCGGTAGCAGTGGCAATAGCAGCAAGAGGACCGGCCGCCCCATAACCCCCCCGCGCAGCTCCCCCCGCCGCTTCCTCTGCTTGGGTGCTTCTCAGGCCTGACTTCCCCTTTCTCCCACCTTTCCC
>JAQZBX010044885.1:0-10881 GCA_029593785.1 Cabassous unicinctus
TGGCCCCAAGGCCCAGGGAAGGTGGAGGGCAAGCACTGGTAAGAGACTTCATACACGCTGGCATGAAAAGCGTACTAAAAACAAACGCAAAAACCCTCACCCGAACCCAATAACCCTAGCTGGCAAGGAAAGCGGGTGCAGAGCAGACAATAGTGCGCCAGATGCAACTTTACTGCTGGAATGGGATTCTCGCTCAGCCATCCAGGAGTTAGCGTGATTGCCTGAGTTTACTAATTAAGCAACCATTAAAAAACACCTACATTAAAGAGTGGATTTCCATACGGGAATCTGGAGCTTTGTCTCCCAAGGCCACATGCTTTTGTTTTCATAGGGCAAAGGGGAGAAACCCTTGGGACAGGATACATTTGTGCTGGTTTAAATATATACATTTAGGAACCAGGAGGGCCATTTGATTTGTCAGCTTAAGGAATTCAGTAAAGAGCTTTAAACAGAATTCTAGTCCTTTCTCCCCACAAAGACAGATTCAGGTCGGGCATAACCGACAATTTCTTATACATAAAGAGACCAGAGAATTGTGGGAACTGGATGGCACTCTTTCAATGGGAATAACCCTTGGTATTTTAATAATGAATGATTTAGCGATTCCTAAATATCTTATATGCCCCAAATCCTTTCAGTTCTGTAACACTCTCTGATCACCTATACTTTTCTAAATACATTGCATTCAATAATTTGAATACTGGGGGAAGAAAAAAATGATGCCAATAGAGTTTAAAAGCACTGTTTTTCACTTCTAGTCCATGCATCAGTACTATTTAGAATAGAAAATGGAAAATGTGAATTCAACTGTTTATGCTTTAGTGCATGGTGTAAGAGAGACACTCGGATAATTTTGTCTTTGTTTTAGGCTTTGGTCAGTAAATAGGATTATATAATTCATTCATCCTTCAAAATGCAGGCACTTAGTGCCTACCAAATGCAAAAGAGCCTGGTCCCTGCCCGCAAGAAACTTGTAATTGAAATTAATGTGAATGTGTGTATGTGTATATAAATATATATGGGTGTGTATATAGTTATGTATAAATATGCGTGTGTCTATGTATATATGTATACACACTCATATATTCTCTTTCTCTTTACCACAAAAGAAAGGGAATAGACTTTTAAGAAATTCAGTGGAAACTAAGATTTGGATATTCCTGGTGAGAGTTGGGAAATCCAATGAGAAATGCTACTGTTGAACCCAAATATGACAAAATAATACTATCAGGAAATCTTGCCAAGCTGAGAAAAGCAAGCAATGAATAAAATTATTGGTAAGGAGGAAAGGTATTTCAAATAATGCATATTCTGGGCCATAGAGGGGCTGATGACCCCGTGCTTGGAGAGCAGTTTAAGGCAAAGGGTCTTCTGGAGGGTCCTTCGAGATGGAGGGTGTTGAGACAATCTCTGCTGTGTGTCTCCCTCTGAGTGACAGCTGGGTATCAGAAGAGGGTGATCGAGTTTGAATATCATATCAGTACCTCTTGGAAAAGACCTCCCTTTAGCTGCTGCTTAGCCTCAAGAACACAACAACTGCCAAAACTCGAACTGAGACCCGGGGACCTTAAGGAACTCAACCGAGTTGAGAGCTGGATCCAGACTTTTGGCTCCAAAGCCTGTGCCTACAATCTGGTTCTTTAGGTTAGTCCTTTGTCTGCTGATGTTACTACAGAGATTTTTCCCCCTGAAGTGGATATTAGCACAATTATATTTGGAGATGTGGCAAAGAAAGCAAACACTGAATATATTTTCTTGTTATAATTTAGGCCTCTCAAGAATATATTTAAGAATATTGTTATTTGTTGTTGTTGTTTTTTTTTTGATCCCTCTATCATGCTTAAAATTCCCCCCAAAAGTAACATGTTTAAATCAATGAGCAAAAAATAAAAGTACAAGCACCGAATAAAATTAATTTGTAATTTTCTGGATTCAAATAATCACTTAAACAACATAAGCCTGCTGGGGCACAGCTTTGCTTCCTTGTTGCCTGATACATTCCCATTTCCTAGAACACTTGGCACACGGTCAGCCCTCAGAGAGTGCTCGGAGCAGCAAAGGGCCTGGGGCTGGCTAGGCTCACTGCTCCATGGGATGCTCAGGGGCAGTTTCTGTGTTAATAAGGGATGCTCCTGTAGGGTGGAAGAGGACCAGAGGGGATGCGGACCCCGCTAACTTCTGAGCCTCTGAAAACCCTGAGACCAGGTGCTCTCCTTCCACCCACTGCAAGACCTTAAAAGTATTTCGATTTAGAGGATTCTCACTTATTTTCCATACTTTGGTTGGGACCGTGTTTTAGTTCTCTAGGCTGCTAAAGCAAATACCATGAATGGGTTGGCTTCAACAATGGGAATTTATTTGCACAGTTTTGAGGATGGGAAAAATTCCAAATCAAGGCGTCATCAAGACCGTGCTTTCTCCCCCAAAACTGTGGTGTTCTGAGGTTGGCTGCTGGCGATCCTTGGTCCTTAGCTCGTCACATGGGAAGGCGGTGGTGGTGTCTCCAGGTTCTGCTGATGTTCAGCTTCTGGCTGCTCTGTCTTAGGTTTCCTCTCTCTCTTGTCTGAATTCATTCCATTTATACAGGACTCCAGTAATAAGATCAAGACCCATCTTGACTGAGGTGGGTCACACCTTCACTGAAGTGATCTCATCAGAAGGTCCTACTTACTATGGGTCCACGCCCACAGGAATGGGGTAGATTTAAGAACATGTTTTTTTGGGGTAACTACAGCTTCAAACCACCCCAGACCAGCACCCACATTCCAGTCCCTTCTGGGAGGGTCTCAATCATGCTTGAAAGATGCCCAGAGAAGAGGAATGGCCCATGGTCAGTGGAGTCCAAGTGGCCACCCTCTCTTCTCCTAGTCCTTGAAGGCCTGGGTAGAATGTGTGGGTGGCGGGAGTGGAAGATAGAAATGCTTAGTGGGACCAGTGAAGAACTGACTGGAATAGACATTGTATATAAGATCTGGGGCTTCAACCTGAGAGGCACCGAAACTTGGGAGAGGCATGAGGGATCAGTGTGAGGCCCAGGAGAAGGGACCTGGCCTGGGTTTGGTTGGCTTCTTGCAGTCAGGCTCAGAATGTCCCTGGGGCTCCTTCCCTAGAGGTTGGCTTGTCAGAGGAGGGGAACTTTGCTCACCTGGCTTTTAGCAAGAAGACTCCCTTCTTAGTAGGAGTCTGGAAAACTGGAACAACCATTAGCAAATGGCCCTGGAGTGAGAGGCAATGAGTGAGTGTGAGGGTTGAGTGGGGTCTGTGTACTGCCTGGAACCACAGAGAAAAGGCTGGAAGGAGTAGTCTCTTGAGGTAGTAAGGCTTCAAAGGGAGAAGCTCTTCATGTTCTCACTCATGTTATAGTCTAAGGACTAGAAACAAAACTACCAATAAGTCACAAATTAAAAGAAACCATTTTCATTCTTTTAGTGAGGGGTGGATAAAAAGACAGTCTTCTAATATTGCTTCTCATTTCATTTTTTAAAAGTCAGGTTTATTGAGATATAATACAGTCAAAGTCACCTTTGAAGCTGTACAGTTTCATGACTTTTGACAAATGCATATATTTTGTAACCACAAAGTATAGAGCAATTCCATCCACCCCAAATTCCATTATGCCACTTTATCATCAATCTCTTCCAGCCATCCCAAGGCCCTGGCACACACTTGTCTGATTCATGCCTCTATAGTTCTACCTCTTCCAGAATGTCCTATACACAGAAACTACAAAACTTTCCTAAAAGAAACCAAAGAAAACCCAAATAAATGGAAGACTATTTCATGCTCATGGATTGAAAGATTAAATATTGTTAATATGTCAATTCTACCCAAAGCAATTTACAGATTCAATGCAATCCTAATCAAAATTCCAACAGCCTTCTTTGCAGAAATGGAATTCCAATCATCATGTTTATTTGGAAGGGGAAGAAGTCCTGAATAACCAAGTTATAATTTTAAGTTTTACATCCAGGTGTTTGATCTATTTAGAATTAAATTTTGCATATTAATCTTTAACTCATAAAGTCTACCTTCAAGTGATATTTTTATCATATTTCATGATTGAAACAAAAATTTAACACCCATCTACTACTCCAGACAATGATATTTAAAGTGTGGAAAGTTAAAGGGACCTAATTGGAAGTAAGATTTCCACATTTCCCTCAAAGCAGTAAGATGTTGTCAGTAGACTGAGATAGTGTTTTTATATATTTTAATACCCAGAGAAACCACTGCAAAAAAGTATAAAAAGAGATACATATTAAAACTCTATAAATAAATCAAGATGGAAATCTAAAAAAAAAAAGGTTAAATAGCCCACAGGATGGCAAAGAAAGGGAAATAGAGGAATAAGAACCAGAGGGGAAATACACAGAAAATAAAGAATAAAATGACAAATAAATGATAAGCTCTAACATATCAAAAATTACCTTAATATAGATAGTCTAAACATACCAATCAAAATACAGAGATTAACAGAGTAGATGTAGCATGTCATGAAAAGCTGATTCAGAATTCAAAAATCTGTCAAGGTAATCCACCATGTTAACAAACTAAAGAAGAAAAATAACAGGACCATGTCAACTGATGCAAGAAAAAAAATTAGTAAAAATTCAACATTATTCATGATAAAAACACTTGGCAAATAAGGAATAGGAAGGAATTACCTCAACTTGATAAAGACCATCTACAAAATGCCTACAGCTAATATCATGCTTAATAATGAAAAACCTAATGCTTTTCCCCTGAGATCAACAAGGCAAGGATGTTTGCTCTATTCAACAGTTCTATCCACTGCAGTAGGTAAAAAAAAAAAAAAAAAGAAATAAAAACCATAAAGAAGAAATAAAAATGTCTCTATTTGCACCTGGCATAATTGTCTATGTAGAACATCCTAAGGAATTGAAAAACATCTTTTATAACTAATAAGTGAGTTCAGCAAGTTTGCAGAATATAAGATCAACCCACAGAAATAAATCACATTCTATATACTAACAATGAACATGCAGAAACAAATTAAAAACACAATACCACTTATAATCCTCTCACAGAAAATAAAATTCTAAAGTATCCAATTAACAATGCCTGTACAATATTTATATGCTGCCCTTTACAAAATGCTGATGACAGAAATCAGAGAAGATCTAAATAAATGGAGGGAAGTGGGTGTGGCTCAGTGGATAGAGCCCCCGTTTACCATATGGGAGGCCCGGGTTCACGTCCCGAGGCCTCCTTGTGAGGGCACGCTGGCCTGAGCGGTGCGGTGGGCTGATGTAGCAAACTCACGGCAGGAAGCGAGTGTGGCGCAATGGATAGAGCACCCGTTTACCATATGAGAGGCCCCGGGTTCGCTTCCCGGCGCCTCCTTGTGAGGGCAGGCTGGCTCACGCGGCGCCGTGGGCTGATGCGGCAAGACCTCACAGCAAGGGGGAGATAAGCAGACACAAGAGAAGACACGCAGCGAATGGACACAGCAGCACAAGCAGCAAGGGGGGGATAAATAAAATAAATAAATCTTTAAAAAAATAAATAAATAAATAAATGGAAAGACATACCATGTTCATGGACTGAAAGGCTCAACATAGTAAAGATGATGATTCTCCCCAAATTTATCTATAGGTTTACTGCAATTCATACAAAAATTTCAGCAAGGATTTTTTGTAGCTATAGATAAGCTTATTCTAAAATTGATATGGAAAGACATAGGTCCTAGAACAGCTAAAAAAAAATCTTGACAAAGAATACAGTAGGAGGGATAATTCTGTCTGACAAATTTCCTCTACAATAGCAGTAACCAAGACAGTGTGATATTGATGGAGGGATAGACAGAGATCAAAGGGACAGAATAGAGAATCCAGATAGACCCAGTCCAAATATGCTGAACCAATTTTTGACACATTTAAAATAACAATTCAATGAAGGAATGATAGCCTTTTCAACAAATGGTGCTGAAGCAATTGGACAACAATAGGCAAAAAAACCCAACACTGAACCTCAACGTAAGCCTCACAACTTATACAAAAATTAACTCAAAATGGATTATGGACATAAATGTAGTATATGAAATTATAGTACTTTTCAAAAAAAGGGTAAAATCTTTGGAATCTAGAGCTAGATAAAGAGTTCACTGAGTTGACACCAAAAGCACAGTCCATAAAAGGAAAAAATCATAAATTTAATGACATCAATATTACAAAATTTACTTTTCAAAATATCATCAGAAAATAGAAGGAAGGTAGAGAATGGAAAGCTGATGATTAACCTGTGCAGGATTGGTAAAAACGTTGTTTGTAAATCTTTGGAAATGAATAGAAATGGTGAAAGCACATCATAGTGTTTGTAACTAGCAGTGCTATTGCATGGGTATGACAGTGGTTTAAAGGGAAAGTCCAAGGTCATGTATATTACTAGAAGGAAAGCTAAAAACAGTAGCATGGGACTCTGTAAGATAGTGAAACCTCCTGTAAAACATGAATATGGGAAATATTGCATATATGACTGTTTTTACAAAATATGAATGCCAATATACTGGAGAGAAGGAAAAGAATAGCAGCCATGCACAGCAGGCGAGGCACAGAGAGATTGAGAGGGGATGAGTTTTGTTTGTCTCTTTGTCTTTTTGTTTATTATTATTATTGGAATAACGAAAGTGCTCTGGGAGTGATCGGGATGATGAACGCACAAACATGATTATACCAAACACCACTGATTGTACTCTTTGGGTGGATTTATACTTTATTAATATGTAACAATAAAACTGATTTGTTAAATATATATATATATATTTAAAAATAATAAATAATATTATTTTTAAAAATATACCAAAAGTAAGATATGGACCTATAGTTAGTAGTAATATTTTGATGATATTCTTTCATAATTTGTAACAAATGTTTAACAGCAATGCAAAGTGTTGGTGGTGGGTAACGTATGGGACCCCTGTATGATGTTATGCATGTTTGTTTTGTAAGTTCACAACTTTTACTATATACTTATTGTTTATGTATGTTCACGTATGAATGATAAACTTCAATAAAATTTTAAAAGTTCTCATGTGAAGAGGAAGAAAAGATAATCTATAGACTGGGAGAAAATATTTGCAAACCACATATTGAACAAAGGACTAGTATCTAGTATACTAAAAAGACTCTCAAAACTCAGCTGTAAAAAAGCAAATGGTCCAATTAGAAAATGGGCAAAAGACATGAACAGACATCTCATTGGCAAGGATTTATGATGGCCAACAAGTATGTGGGAAGATGTTCAACAGCATTCATCATTGTGGATGTGCATATGAAAGCCACAATCAGTACACACCTGCCAGTGGTTGAAATAAAAACTAGTCATGATACCCTATGCTGGTGAGGATGTGGCTCATTCTTCCATGGCTGGTGGGAATGCAAAATGGCATGGCCACTCTGGAAAGCAGTTTTGAATGTTCTTATACAGGTAAATGTGCAACAGCCATATAACTCAGCAATTGCACCCTTGGGCACTTGTCCCAAAGACAGGAAAACATCTGTCCATTCAAAAACTTTTACACGATTATTCACAGCAGCTTTTTCACTGGTAGCCCCAAACTGGAAACAGTCCAGCCATCCTTCACCAGAAAAATGGTTAAACAAAATGTGGTCCATCCATACCATGGGATACACCCTATAATACAAGGAGAACTATTGGCACGTCCAAGAATTTGGATGAATTTCCAGAGAAATATCCTGAGTGAAAAAAGCCAGTCTGAAATGTCTATTTATACAAACAGTTCTGAAATGACAAAATTTTAGAAAAGGGGATCAGATTAGTGGTTCAAGGGGCGAGGGTGGGGGAAGGGCAGGAGGTAGTGGGTGTGGTTCCTTGATGGCCAAAGAAGGGTCCTCCTGGTGATGGAGACTCCACACGTGGTAGAGTTGTGCAGAACTGAACACGCACACGTGCACGAGCACAGGGAAATGGGCTGAGTTTGTGGTAATTTGTTATGGCAGCAACAGAAGACGAGTGTGGCACTATGTGATTGCACATGAGGTCAAGCACAGGGGAGGTTGTCGGGCACTGCCCACGCGGGTGGGCAGGGGCTGATTGGGAACAGGCAAGAAGGCATGTTCTGGAGTGATGGGAACGTTTTATATCTTGATATGGCCTTGGGTTACCCAGATATGTGCCTTTGTCAAAACATATCAAACTGTACACTTGAGATCTGTGCATTTGAAAAATGTAAATTATACATCAGTAAAAATCGCATTTGATTCTAATTTGAAAATTGGCTTAACTGAATATCTAGTAGCTCAATGAGGTTCTGGTGGAATAATTTCTCTAACTCATAATGGATATTGAATTTAAATTTATATTCTTTCACTCAACTGTTAACGTTTGTGTAATACTTTGGTTGTACCAAACTATTAAGATATAAGTGAGAAATAGGTGGGGCTAAGGAGCAGAACACTTACTTGCATCTGAATTACAGTTTTTCAATGCATTGGCTTCTTGGCTTTCTGTAAATAACTTTGCCTTACTGACCCTCAGTTTCTGCCATCACCAAAATAAATTTGCTGACTCTGCAAATTTATTGTGTAGATAAGTGAGAATGTATACAAAACACCAAGTATATAGTAGGGGTCAATAGGTTTGCTAGTTCTTATTTCAAATCAGAGATATTTGTGATATCCTTTATGTTATGATATCCAAAATGAGTCTTAATCATTAAGAGAAAACACTAAGTGAACCAAAATTCTTGGCCTCCGTTATATATTTACTTCTCTTCTTAAGGTGCCATCTCATGGTGGGCACATCTTACGGTCCACTGCACATTTCCACAGTCAAATGCAATTCCTGCGCTATCCAATTTGGGGTTGCAAGTAGTAATAAAACCAAATTGGCTGGTGGAACCCCTCTATGACTCAGATTAAATAACAACGTCCAGCAGGCCCCTGCTGGGAAACAACCGGACAGGCTCTGGGGCTGTGACGAGGCATCAGCTGACCTTGTGATGCCCCTGAAGCAGCAGAGTGGAAGCAGGGGCTGTGGTTTGGGCCACAGCCTTGGCGTGTGCCAGGAAGGAGCTGAGTTCTGCAGTTCCAGACTGTCGGCCTGCAGCACGGCCCCAGATTGGTCATCCACTCTTGAGCCTTGACGGTGAACTCCCAGCCCCACTGCCCAGATTCGGGTGCACGGATGCGCTGACCAGGCCGTGGGCATCTCCAGCAACAATTTCTCTGCCGTGGACAGCTGTGTCAGTGGAGAGTCACCAGACAGCAACGTGACAATCGACTTCTTCAGCATTCTAAAAACCAGCATTTATATTTTCTTCCAAACATATAGAACTATATAAAAAAGTTGGAACACCTAACTTGTTTAGACAGCATCCTCATCCCCTCATAGAGGAGTCCTTCTGGGGACGTCTTGGAGCTTGCAGAAGGCTGGCGCCCTTGCAGAGACACAGCTGCTCCGCATCGAAATTCGTTTGCAATCTCTGTGTTTTGCTATGCCTACGTGGACATGTAATAAATACGTTGAAACGGAGCATTATAATAAAAGGAGCGGGGCAGAGGATTTTTCCCACTCTGTGAAATTAGGACTATAAAAGAAATAACAATGGCCATTTCTTGTAGCATTAATTATCCGGAGAGTGAAGGCTCTGCAGCGGCTATGCCAGGGATCCTGGTTTCAAGACTTCAACCAGTGTGTGGCTCGCCGTGAGGGAAAGACAAACTGTTCAGGCTGTATAAGAAGGGCACAAATATTATGTGTCACTTGGTATCATAATTAACTGCATGCTTCAAATATTTCCTTCATGTCTGCCTTCACAACAGGTGATATAATTCACTGTTAATAGGATTAAAATGTCTTTTTTTTTTTTAAATAAAAAAGGTGAATACTTCAGTGGTTTAAACTGTTTTCTATTTGTTTTGTACTGATACATATTTTACCACCGGCAATCTCTTTATACCCCACTGAAGAAAATAATGAGGAAAATTGGAGATAATTTATGCAGTCCAGAAGCAAAAGCTTTTCACGGCTATTATTTTTTGCCTTTGCTCAATAATAAAGCAGCCTCTTTCCATGAAGTGTTGGGGGGGTGGACATCCTGACTTCCTAGCTTATGTACAATTTTAAAGATCTGAGGTAAAGTAGGAGGGAAAAACCCAAAAGCCATCATCGCAGGAAGACAGGAGGTTTTCCCTGGAGAATTAACGCGCGCAGCTCAGAAGCCTCCAAACAGGAGCGCGCCCGCGTTCTTTTCAAAGCTGATAATTGAGAGAGAGGGAGGCTTGCTCAGGTTTCTTCAGAGGCCCTTCCATTTCATATCTCCCGTGGCGCGCTCAGCAGACTGTCATCCAGAGGCTGACACCACACGCCCGCGGGTTAGGAAACTCATTACAGCTCTGAACTTGTGCAATGTTCGAACAGGTCAGAAATTAAAACCCATAACCTGTGGCACAATATTCTCTCCTAAGAAGCCAAGCTTTAATTTGATCCATAAAGAATGAACCATTGTTTAACTAGGCAGCTGTCTGAATATAAGACGCAGGGCATCGCAAGGTGTATAAACACCTGTGAACTGCTTAGGACGCCAGCGGAGTGGCTTGTGTGTGCACGTGTGTGTGTGGGTGGGGGGAAGCTGACCAGCATCAAAGCACAGATCTAGAAGGAACACAAGCGCTTTAGGGCTTATCTCGTCCACTCTCCTCCAGTTCCAGCATTTCTAGTGCTGAGCCCTAGAGATGTTAGGTGACTGGCCCCAGGCCACCCAGCCGTGTCGTGGCAGAGCCAGGCGTGGGACGCAGGTCTGGGGGTGCCCGCTGCGGAGCTTCTCCCATCCCAGGGCGCTGCGCCCACGTGCTTCCCACTCACCACAGCCAGGCAGAATTTGGCCTGCGCCCACGGCTC
>JAQZBX010044885.1:10981-21315 GCA_029593785.1 Cabassous unicinctus
ATTTATTTATTTATTTATTTATTTATTAACTTTTATCCATTTTTACACCCCACCCCGTTTTTGCTGTTTTTGTGTCCATTCGCTGGGCAACTCTCTGTATCCATTTGCTGCCCTCTCTTCTCATCCTTCTCCTTCTGTCTTCACTGGTATTCGATCCTGGGAACCTCCGATGTAGGAGAGAGGTGTCCTACCGCCTGTGCCACCTTAGTTCCTGGTTTTTCCGTGCATCTCGTCTTGGCTTTCCCTTGTGTCACTCTCCTGCTATGTCATCATTTTGCTGCGTGGCTCGTGGGGCCTGACGGCGCACCCACTCACAGGGACTGGTAGCCCATGTGTCTTCTATATTTTTCTTTTCTTTTCTTTATTTTAATTTTTATCGGGAGGTCCCGGGGATCAAACCCAGGTCCCTCCATATGGGAGACTGACACCCAACCATTTGAGCCACATCTGTCCCCCTGCTATATCTCTCAAGGTTGACCAAAGATACCTAGAGTTACAGTCTTTTCCCATACAGGATGGTCATATAATAAATCAGGCTTAGTTTATCACCAGTATTCCAACAACCAGACCTAGGGAGAAAAACTAGGTCTGGGGACAAGTGCATGGTTTCTAATATAGTGAATGTTTAGCCTACCCTGATTATCACAAAATCAGGACAGTGAGAATATTTGCATCACAGGAGCCTTTTTGTGGGGTGTAAGGGCTTATGCAAACACATCCCACATTTCTCCCTCACTGGTTAATTCTCTGGATGATCTGCAGGTGGATATGGCATTGGGCAAACAACGTCCCCTAAATTCTGGATCTTCCAGGAGTTGATGCCAGTACCTGGATGGGGGCAGCCCACTGGGGACTCTGTGTGAACCCCATGGCATTTGGTGTGGGGGAAACAGAGGCACACTCAATAGGCTGCTATTCGTATAATTTAAACTAGCGTTATGCCAGCTTCAGGGGCCTCCTGATTTGTCTCTCTCCATGGAGGCTCTGGCCCTCCAATTATCCCAGCCCACCACTGCTGAGTGCAATTTGTCTGGAACACGGCTTTTAATTTGTCACTGACCCGCTAAAACCTTAGCCACCCACTGCGAAAGGACTAAGTCCAAACCCACCAACCCGAAATGACACCATGCATGTGAGCCCTGCTGCAAGCACGTCACCAGTGCTGCACGAATGGTTTCTACTCATTCATTCACTGCTCATGGATTCATTCGTCCATCATGCAGAGGCCCAGGGCCTGTTACAGCTTCTCTCGGTCCCTTCCACCTTAGGTCAAGAAAACCTTCCCTCCCACACTAGCCTCTACTCTGCAAGTTAAGCGGATTCAGCACACCCCAGGCCGTCCCCTGCCCAGCTCTGCCTCCCGAGGCCTGCGCGCCAGGCGTATGCCCTCAGCTCCGCGGTGAGCGGAGGAGCTGGCTGAGTCTCCGCACGTCCCTGCCCCCTGCTCCTCCTGCCCCGTCCCCTTCCTCTCCCTCCAGGCTCAGCTGCAGATGCTTCTGCCGGGCACAAGGCTAGCGGCACGTGGCTTCCCGCACCTCTGGGGGTCACCTCTTCGTTAGTTGCTTGCTGAGCTGCCCTCTGTGTCCCGCCAGCCCCTGAACGTGTCCTCCCCGTCCGCAGACCCCGCGTCCTTCTCTTCTCTGGAGCATCCCGTCCTCTGTCTGACATACGCTCCGTGCACCGAGCGAGTCTCACGTCAGCTCTGCCCGCTCAATAAAGCCACCCCTGCCCACGGGACTCGGCTTCTCATCCACAAGCTCTCAGCCACGGTCTTTTGTCCACTTCAGCACCGTCCTGTTAACTGTGCAGCAAGATGGCGAGCTCTTGAGAATCCGTGTCTTTGCCACTCGTGGACGCCGTGGAGCAGGGGGACAAAATCTATCACTCTTTGGACCAGGTTCTCAGGGCAAGGCAGGGATGGGGCAGCTGAGAAGGAGAGACGGTCTCCAAGTTTCTTCAGAGGGAAAATCCGGTTTTATGGAGTGGGAAGGAGGTGGCGACTCAGAGCAGATGCTCCGAGCAAGGCAAGGGTGAAGGCCGCATGCTCAGCTGGAGCCCCCCCCTGCGGCCTCTCCTAGGACAGGACCCGGCCAGCTGCACGGGGTCCAGGACCACGGGCCAGGTCGCCCCGCCTCCCTTTCTTCCAAGACAATATCTCCTGAGGATTTGGGGCTTTCTAGGCTGTGAATATTGCCTTTCTTTACCTGGAAATATTATCTGACCTGCAGTCCAGGAACCAACAACTTTCTACTGATCTATTGCCAATGAGGAAAGCAAGGGGCATCGTTTCCTTCAGATTCCCCAGAAGCTCTCCTCAAACAAGACAAGAGCTTCTGCAAGTGACTATGTGCCCAGCGTACAATCAGGAATTGTCCTTTCAAAGAATAACTGTAATGTCTTCAGAGATGGAAGAAAACTTTGGTTTGATCAGGCTCTTCCTTGCAGAAATGTAATTTAATGGGAGCAACACGTATCTTTATGGGAGATATATAGCTAATATTACTACAGTATTAAAAACAAAGCTTTTTCCCCCTTGTCATCTGGAATCCTTTGTTGATCTAAATTTCAGAAAACTCCTGGACCATAGCTAACTTCCCCTAGAGAAGCAGCTAAGCCCTCAGAATCGACAGAGGCTAAAACCGGTTGTTATGAGCTCCTGAATTCCCATCACGCTCACTCCAGTTACTAAAACTGCCCTAGCAATGTCAACCCAGCATCAGTGTTCCAGTCCCAGGACCTACAGGGCTTTAGCATGCACAAGAACTGCCCCCAGAGTTTGTACAAAGCTTCCCGAGCCCACCACCAGGAGTTCTCACTGAGTAGGGCTGGGGTGGGTTTCGAGAATCTGCATTTCTAACAAGCTCTGGTGCTTCACAGCTGCTGTTCCAGATGACTCTTGAGTAACGTGCTCCAGGGGTGGTCTCCAAAGGTGGGGCCTCAGCTGTCTTCCTTACCAGCATCCCCCCAGTGCCGAGGAGGCCTGCCTTTAACACTTGTTGAAAACCTAAGAAAAAACCCAATGGGTCATTTGAATCAGCAAGCTTGTGATGAAATCAGTCAAGAAGTCTAGACCAGCCTATAGGCAGGGCTGACAGCTCAGGAGTTTGGTGCCCTGCCTGTGGGCACTACTTGGGATTTATGCTCCCCAGTGTGACAGAGTTGGACTCAGTTGTGGTTTCCCTACACATGGCTCTTCTGCCCCTTATATGTGAACCTATAGTTAGTACTAGAGTTGAGAGGTGTATGTCCAAGAGACTTAAATCTTTGGGCTGTCGATGTGCCAGTTGGTCCCTGAATCTCAACAGAGTTGCAGCACCTACTCTCCAATTCATTGGACTCACGCAGGACAACTAACAAGGAAATGATGATGGACAATGACCATCCCAAGGAACAGAGAGAGTCTACAACTGCAAGCAAGATCATCCCATCCATTTGCCCCATGGGATCTAAGCCCCCTCTCAATTAGAGGTGGAGTGGGCATCACCATCCCAGAATCTTCAGGACTGGGGAATGAACAATGGACTAGAGTAGACTTACTGATATTCTACTATAGACTTATTGTTATTCTAGCAATGGAAGAAGTTTTATCATTGATGTGGAGGCAGTGGCCACCATAGGCTCTAAGGGGAGGGACAGAGGAAGAATAGGTGTAATATGCGGGTATTTTTGGGACATTGGAATTGTCCTGAATGACGTTGCAATGACAGGTACAGGCCATTATATATCTTGTCATAATTTACAAAATTGTGTGGGTGAGAGTTTAAACTATAACGTAAACTATAATCCACACTTAGTGGCAATGCTCCAATGTGTGTTCATCAATTGTAACAAATGCACCACACTAATGAAGGATGTTGTTAATGTGGGAAAGTGTGGGAGGGTAGGGAGTGGGGCATATGGGAATCCTCTACATTTTTTATGTATCATTTATATAATCTAAGTATCTGTAAAAAATAAAAATAAAGAAGTCTAGACCAGTGGAAGGACCAAATGTCATTACAGTTGTTTCCGTGTCAATTGTCCATTCTGTGCTCTATTGTGTGTGTGAGGGAGAGAAAGGGAGTACGTGTGTGTGCATATTTGTGAGTGTGTATGTGTGTCAATGCATGCCTGTGTGTGTGTACAAAGATTGGTGGGGTTGGCAGAGTCAGTAATGCACAAATTAAATGTTGGCAACCTTGGCAATCACTGAATCACTGATTTTGCTGTTTTTCCTCTTCTATTTTTCAATTCATTTGGGGGCTCTTATACTGTAAACACAGTTATAAGGTTTCAAACTCGGAGCCTGACATGTTAATTCATAATTTGCCATAATCAGCACTTCCCTAAGAAGAACGTTTTCAGGCTTCATGCATATAGTTGGGAGATAATTTGCATGTTTAGTTTTTGCTGTTTAATCGAGTTCTGTCCTCAAGGAATACCATAGGGTCTATCTCCAGGCAGGAAGGGGGAACCAGGATGTGGTGCTGCAAATTGGCTGAAAGCCAGAACTTTTACTTGCCAGTGGGAAGAAGCTAATTTCCTTTCAAGACAGCTTTGGGTAAAATGTTTTTTCTGAGTCTCATCTGAATACAAAGTAAGACTACCAAGGAACCTATTTCCTGTAAGCACTACGCATATTGTGAGTGGAGCATTGCAAAGAATTTTGCCAAATGAACTGGGAGGGAAATGGGGGGGGGGGTAGAAATAAGGCCAGTGTCTGAGACCACCTCCTGAGTGTTTTCTTTCCTCTGTCAATCACACGTGGCTCTTTCTGCTACTCGTTTCTACCCTTATCTGCACAACTGTGGGATTTCCATTTTGGCATTTCTTGTCTGGTATGGATATCTTGACTACTAAACAGATGTATTTTGTATTAGAAAACACGAACTCAATCAAAACGCCACCAAGAAGAAAAAACAGTCTTCAGTTTAAGAGACTCCTGGAGAGTGCTGGAATTCGTCCTACCATTCACATAAAGGTCAGATGGCTAAGGACCTGGGGAAGGCACCCAACTTCCACAGGCGACCAGGAGGCCAGGGAGAAGTGAGCCGTCCAGCGCCTCTTAGGCATGTCTGCACTCGGATTTGGTGCAAATGGCCTGCTCGTCCCCCTCCATCCACCCCCTTGCTTAGCATGCGTAGGACAAGGGCAGGAGGGCAGGAAATCTACTGCCGGAGTCAAGGCTTAGCCTGTGGTCAGGAAGGCTTGCTCTTCTCCTTGCTCTCTGTGCAGCTTCCTAATCCATAAACAGAGTTGGTGCTCCGTGCGGCACACTTTTAGGTTGCATGTGTGTATAGCACGAGAATGAAAGTTTTGAAAACCAAACCATGGGACTGTACAACACAGTGAGCGCTGAAGCAAGCAGCGGGCTTCAGGTATTCCTTCATCAGCTGTAACAACGTCCCGCGCGAATCCAAGGGGTTAATACTAGGGAATAATAGTATTTGGGAACTCTGTGTTTTCTGCATGATTTTTACAACTTCTCTTTAAAAATGTAGTTTAAATGGTGTTTTTTATAAGAATTCTGAGATTTCTCATGAAACCAGAATGAAGCATGCAACCAAGTCTCAGAAGCAAACAGAAGCAGGGCTTTCGCCTAAGCTGTAGCTCTGCCTTCTATTCCCAGCCTTCTCCACACACCTTCCTCAGTCTCTCTTGTTTTGACAGATCAGCTTTCTTCACTTCTTTGGTCCACACAGCAGCTACCTGCTGCTGAGCTTTCCACATATCAATCCAGACCCTGACAGAGACGGCCTCACGCTCTCAGGCCAAAGTCCTTCTGAGAAGGACTCGAGGATTCCCACTTATGCTGAAGACGGTACGGGGCCATCAACCTCAGCTGGCCCTGACCTTGTCGCAACGTGGCTACTGCTATTGCAACCGCAAGGGCAGGGGAGGCCAAGAGACAGTTTCTGAGCATGGGGTTTGGACAAACCATGCAAGGGGTAGCAAGTTGTATTGAGATTAGAAATGTAACGTCCAGAGGTTTTTACACTCCGCCACGAGTAGTGACTTATTAACAAGGCAGGTACAGGACAGTGCAGGACAAAGAGAAGGGGCGTGATCAATAACCAAGAGGGCAGCTGAACCTCCTATCACAGACAGACACAGCCCGGTGTTTCTTCAGCCTTTTACTTTACTATTTTGATCTATCTCAACTTATAGAAAAATTAGAAAGAGGTAGATATTGATATCAGATGAAAATTAAGTATTTTTCAGATAGTAGCCAATCCCATTGTTTATAAATTTGCTGTCTGTATATGTCACAATACGTAACACACTGTGACACAAGCCAGGGCAGAATTGGTAAATTTGACTCGTTTCTCCTTAATAGCCTGCCATTTCCTCTTCTCTTCATCTCCCTCTTCTGACTGGCTACGCACAGGCCGACAAGAAGGGGATTCATGGTTTAAGGTAGTCCAAGGACATCTAACTAGGAATAATGGGATGGAATTCAGCAAGGGACAGTTTATGCTGAATTATAAGAGAGATTTCCTAACTGTGAGATCTATTAGACTACAGAATAGGCTCCCAAGGGAAGTAAGTGCCGTTGCCTGAGTCATTTAAGCTCTGGCTTGGGTCCATAAGTAAAAATAAATTTTGTTGTCTCATTTTATTCTACATTTGTGTGGGTTCTGCATCACCACTGAAAAGTTAGGTAGAAAAGATGTCAAGTAATTGTCTTAAGGAAGGTCTGACAAACTGGGGAAGTATTTATCCTTCATTTTCTGAAGTGCTATTTTTTTTGCACTTTGTAAAATCCAACCAACTAATTTTGGATTATTTCAGCAGGCATTTCAGAATGTCTAATTATGTGGGACCATGTGATTCCATTTTCCCAAGACTGCACCACTTGCGATGAATCCCAATGCCAATTAGGAAGAGTTAACCAACTTGGGCACAGTAGAGGCCTTAATGAGAGTTTCAGCTCCTGGGCCATGATGCCACACCAAAGTACTGCCACTCTGAGAAACGCGGCCTGGACCTCCGGGAAGTCTCTCTCTATGAAATCCATGGCAGCTGCCTCCATCTCTTTAAAACTGATATAGGCCACGTGTCCAGCATTTTAGTTATGAAAATATTGTTATTATCATTTATTATGAAGTGACACATACTTATCTCTTAAGAATTTTAACATGGTGGAAAATATTTTCAGAGCCTTTGTATGTTAGCAAAACTCCTAGGTAACTGAGAGTAGTATAGTCTCCCAGCTAACCAATTAAATTTACTGGTCACCCAAAAGGTAAAACCTTATCCTTATCAGTCCAAAGAAACGGAGATGAATCTGAATTTTTCACCGATTGGGGGTCATGGCAGAAATCTTTACAATTTTCAAAACTTTTAACAAATTATTACCTAGCAAGGTAAAATATGCTCATGTAAACATATTCTTGAATATTTGAAAACAGCTTCTGTAGAATTTTTACCCTTGGAAGTGTTAGAATCAAAGAGAACGGGAGGCAAAAACCAGCTATTTTTTCCATTCCATCACGGTTCTTACTCGAGAATGATACTTTTGATCTGTGTTCTTATTGGTCAGGTATGACTTTTGTACGCAGGGGGCAGAGATCCAAAATAACAATGAGTTAGGCGAGAATCATAAGATGCCACGTTGGTAAGGCGGCTGGAGCCATCAAACCCCGGAGCAGATTCCACCTGCCTTGTTGGCCCCCAACCCCTAGAGTGGCCCCTCCCTAAAAACCACGTTTCCAGCAGCTGGAGGGAGAACACCAGAAGGTCACAATCGCCGCATGTGGCCACATCTAGCTGCAAGGTAGCTTCGTTTTTGTTCTGGATGGCCACATGACCTGCTAAAAATTCTATTGCTTCAAAATAAAGGGACATTCCCCAGTCTTCCACAGGGCTGCGGAGACACGATTTTCCTGTCCACGTTCTCTGGAGCCAGTAGCTGGTAGGGTGGCAGCAACTGTGGCATCGCATATTTCCAATATCTTTTCTCTAGGTCTTAAACATCAATTGCTACTATTTACAACCTGACATAAAGCCGTTTTATCCCAGAAAACTGGAATTGTTCATGTTCATGAATGGCCAGTCCAATTGTTTCAGTGTTTTGAAATTTTATTCTCAGATAAAAATATGTTGTTCAATTTCTTGGCCATTTGGATCCAGCTTCCCTTCCCTTCTTTTATCACTTCTGTTTCAGGAAAGTGAGAGCTGGGATTTAACCAAGGAAGTAAAACATAATAGGAAGTACAAATCTGGCTTTCTAATAGTGGGCCTGCAGCTGCCGGAACTGTAAATACATCTGTTTTCATGCTGGTTGGAAAAACAAAGTATCCATTATGATGATCAGACATAAATTCTAGCATCTCCTTCTGGGGTTGGCAGATCATTTACAAAAACTCAGGTATCTGGAGTTATAAATATGCTAGGCTTCAGTTAAATGAAACATCATTTAAAAAGCTGGTTGTCCCTATTTTTTGTTTAAACAAGTGTGTAAAAGTCAACAATATCTCAATTACAGGCATAAATGGCAGGTGCATTGGTGACACGGGTTATTGATGGACTCACTGCAAAATTCCCAGCATTATTTCCCAGTGAATGATCCCTGAGAGCTGTGCAGTAATGCCAAGGAGCCCCCTATTTGCTGTAAAGTAAGTTGCATCATACAGCACGGTGAGTTGCTTGAGCCACCCCTGTAGAGCCCCTGCCCCAAGCTTGTAACTGACAGAAGCACAGACAAGAGGGAATGGTGGACCCCACTCAAATCAAAGGCAGCCTTGGAAAGCGCCTGAGGGCTCTCATCAAGCATATACATTTTTTCATTTCAGTGAAGCACAGATTGATAGTGCTGCATAGAAAAGAGGGTTTTTCAGAAGACTATAATTAAGGGATGATTATTGTTTACCAGGGGACCTAGCAACATGCTAGAATGGAGGACTGATGAGTGTGGGAAGTCGATGCTTAACTTGAACAGATTTTTATTTCGGCTGATGTAAAGGCTTGGGGATGGATGGTGGTGATGGAAGCGCATTATTGTGCATGAAGTCAACAGCATTGAACTGTGTAGGTGGATGTGGTTAAATGGGGAACTTTAGGGTGTGTGTGTTAATAGAGTAAAAATCAAAGGGTAACACCTAGGACTGTGCAACACAGTGAACCCTTATTGTAGATGAAGGACTATAGTTAATAATACAAGTACAAGAATTATAACAAATGTATGATATTAATAAGGTGGTAATAATAGGGTGGTATATGGGACATTCAATAGGATTTACAAATAATTGGGCATCAAAATATGGTCAAAAGCACCGGGACTATGGAGCAATCTGTCATTTTAGTGGAGCATCCCTTGTGCAAGTTACTTTACCCCTTTCCATGTCCCTTTATTTTGCTATGATAACTTGGACTTCTGTAAATAATAGATGATAGGTAGAACAATTTGAATAATCTTTCATCAATTTTAACAAAGGTAATTACTGTCAAAAATAGTACCATTATTTTAATAATTGCTGTCATCAGTGGAGTGGAGGTTTCACACCAAGGCAGTGTCGGGGTGGTGAGGGGGCGATGGGAGTCCTGTATGTTATGCATGATTGTTTGCAAACTCACAACATCTCTAATAAAAAAAAAAGCTGGGTTCAGATCCTGGTGATGAAGCATGTCTGAGCATTGTGGAATCGGGGTACCTACACCTCCAGTCCTTATTAAGATTCAATCCAATAACAAACATCAAGTATCTGCCACCTGGCAGCCACTTCATCGTAACGAATTCCCTTTCCCAATTCCTTCTTTGACTCACATTGAGGGACAGACCATGTAACTACTCTTGAGGTTTTTCCAATATTCTCATCTACATATATATAAAATTTTGGATATTTAGAATTAGGTTTAGCTCTGCTTACAGCCAGATGGGATGACTTAGATTCATTCATTTATTCATTCCTTAATTAATTTGTTCATTCCACAAATATGCATTCCACCACGTGCAAGTGCATCCTATGGTCATTGGCTGTTGTTAACATTAAACAGCAATATCTTTAAGTCCTACCACCAGAGGGTGTCCAAGGGGTCACAGAAGAACTGTTGTGGTTTTGCCTGAGCTGACCTTAAGCAGGAATTAATTTCTCCTTCCAAATGAGGTTTAAAATGTGACTTCCATCACATATAGGTTTGAATAGAAGGGACTGAAGGACCATGTGCAGGGAGGACTTATTTGAGTCTGACTCTGTCACTCTCAGGAGCACAGATTCCAAAGAGGAGCCCACTAATAAGGCATCAATCTCTGGGGCTATCCCCACTTATATAGGACCTGGGTGTCTCCAGAGCCCTCAGGAGCCCCTCTGTGTGGGGTGATATCCACTTTGGTGTTCTATGAGATCCTACTGAGG